>JAVLUZ010000718.1:50653-277990 GCA_036768485.1 Mermis nigrescens
TTGTACTTCGTTCAGTTGCAATACTGCCAACGTAGGAAAAATAGGAAAATTCTGATAAAAATAGGGCTTACCTGATCTGGCAAGCCGATGTATTTATCGAACCTGGCCCCCTCGCCGATAGCATAAGTCGCGAATCGACTGCTTCGGCGTCAGAAATAGGCCGCTCGATCAGTGGCCAATTAGTTTCCACAAACCGAGACGCATATGGGGTGAGGACCCACTTCCTATCGCGCCGAATTTCTCGCAATGCGTATTTTATTCTGTGCCTTCACTTTGATCACGACTGGCACCTGAGAATAATTTGATTAATAATCAGCAGTAAAACTTTTACCTTTTTTTCTATATCATAGTTATACAAGATTATTGCAAATAGACTACGGTCGCATCTAGTAGTACTATGTCTGTTTATTTACAGGGTGTGCGGGCTGGTTGCGGCTCCGGGGTTTGCGAAAAAATCGAAGGTAATCATTGAAACTTAAAATTAGTCAGTAGGTATTAATCTTTTGTGAATTTGGCAACGTGATATTAATTTCTTTTATAAAATTAAGGCAAAAATATATTAAAATTAGATGCATACTGCTATTGACTTTCGTTTCAGGCCAATCTAATGACTTATGTTTAAGTAGACAGTGCAGCAATTCGATATCTTTTTGGAAAAGGTTAGCTTAAATAACGCTTTTTGAAAAGGAAAATTAGCACGCTTCATAGTTAATTTTAGTCAGAAATCATTCGATATGCTGCACACTCACTATAGTGTCCATAAAAATCTCTTAAACACCGGAGCATGTTTCTTATACATGCTAGATGATAAGCTTTTAACTTATAAATAGTATTTGCTGTAACATGTGATTTTCATTACTTTTTTAAATAGCTGGACCATTATCTTTATATTGGAGTAAACCACTACTGTGCAGCATGGTTCAATTTCATGCATACATGTAAAAGGTGGAATGGGGCATCCCCCTCTCCCAAACCACAAAATTTTTGAAAAATAATTTTTAGGCCGTTCTTTATCCATTCTTGACCAAGAGAGGCGGTCGTTTGCCCCCTCCCCAAAAAGGGTCGGGAACCCCCAACTTTCGAGAGCAGTGCTGTAGGCAGTCATCTTCTAAGTATTTTTAACTTGTATTCTAAAGTGAAGTATTTACTTCAGTTATTTAAAAAGTCAGAATGCCTTCAAACCTCTTCCACCATCAATACATGGGCCACATATTTGTCATGCAATGTATTTGTAACGTTTCACAATGGTTCTGTCTAACTCGTTTCTTCCTTCATTTCATTAGCAAAAGCCTTCAGGAAATTCGTTTTTTACCAAATTTTATAATTTTTGATGCCTATAGCTTATATTCACTCGATTTATTATATTATTTTGTTTATTGGTCTTTTAATCCTGTTTGCTTTTTATGTCGCGGATTCATTGAAAGATTATTTATTTGGATATAATAGTGATAACGCATAAGTTTAACAATTAGATAAAAACAAATCATTCTCGCCTTCTCTTCCAGTCCGGCAACAATGAAACTCTAGAAAATATATAATAAGCGGGTTATGATTTGATGAAATTACGAAATTAAACTTCTTACAAAAGCATTCTTATCGGTTCAAAGTGCTTCAGTTATTTTCAGCAGACCGGCACTAGTTTCCGTAGGAGTTGTAAAACGGACTTTAAATAAAAGAACAAATAACATTTTGCTTTATAGGCTGATTATTTTGGATGGGTGTCACGGTACATTTCCTTGAAAACATTATCTGACTTTTTATTTTTTCAAATTAATAATGCTGATCTGAAGAAGCGAACTTTTTTGCCCAAAAGTCAGATAGATAGAAACCTTTCTTGGGGATTGGTATGTAATGCGTGCAACCGAACTAATTAAGTTTTCAATTTCTTCCTGATTCAGTTTCAATTTCTCAAGATTATTCCAAATGTCTTTATGAAAACTCACTTGCTGCTTTGACCGAAGGAAAGGAACGTTAAAAAATGAAATGGCACTAACCGACAGAAAATGCAAATTACTTATATTTTAAACGAATTCAAAAACATGCAATAAAATTATAACGGAAAATTCATCGCAACGTAACGCATGATCTATGCATGGGCATGGGTGTGAAAGGTTTCACAAATCCTGAGCTATAAAAACGAACAGCTATATATGTAGCCGTTTAGCCGAAAAAACATTGTTCGGACTCCAGATATAATTAGCAATTTAGCCTGTATTAGACTCAGTAACATACTGTGTGAGTTCAAAAATCCCCTGGTCAATTTAAGTTTAAAATCAACTCAACTTCAAAGAGAGGCCAAATGACATTTTAGTTCGAAAAAAAGCTAAACAGGCTACATTTGTCAGTTCAAAATAGGCTATAAATATGGCACGAATGTTCGAAAATGATGCTTTTAAAGCGATACCATTGTTTTTCCTGTAAAATCGTTTTTTACAAAGTACTTAGCTACCTCCTAGTTTTTGATTTTCACTTTGCCTGAAAGTTTTCCTTTGCTCTTCTGGCACCACCTATAGTTGGTTGGGGTTTTTTTTGTTTGAATTCTTAAATTTTAAATTAAAATTTTTAAATTAAAAAAAATTCTCAAAAGGTTTTGCTTAAATTCGGCAGATCACAGACCGGTTGACCACCCAGATCGGACATGCTGTGCTGTATGGGTATGACCATACAAAACGGTTCGAAATATCGGGTGGGGTCCTCGGCCACATTAAGGATAAGGTGGTATAAAAATTCATAAATTTAGCCCATGAACTTTGATTCAAAGACCATATAGACACAATTTTAAGCGTCTTTTAGTGAAAATAAAACAAACAAATTACTCACACGGGCAAAATTTTTAGAGTATTACCGATTTTAATTCCAAAAGTGATGCAGAAAAATGATGCAATACCAAGACAAGCATTTGCGGAAATAGAATTGAAAATAGTAATAATTATACGTATAACTAGAAAGAATTACGAAGTCTTTGTAAAACGAGAAGACCATTGACGAATTCCCGACAAATTTACATTTCCGAATTTTAGCATATATTACCCATACCTAATTCGTACGCTAGACAACTTAAAAAAAGGTATTGCACCTACCTCTCCTTTGACAATTCTTTCAAAACGCCGATTGTGCAGCGCACAAGACCGCTACGAGCAATGGCAATTTTTTCATTCTTAATTGTAATTTTTGCCTTTTCCATATCATCAATTTTGACGTACCGCTCTAAATTATGACAACACTAAACAGCTAGCTTTTTTTGGAGGCGTAGAAAGTTACACCGGTCAACAAATTTTAAGTTTTTTGCATAGAAACGAAATTAACTGATTCTGTATCAGATTTTTACGCTAATTTCGAATCTAGCTTTAGAATTCATGTAGCACATCAAGTTTTGAGATATTTGCATATTAAAATTTATGTAAATAATGATTTCTTCGACTGTTAATATCAAATTGGGGTAGGCAAAGTCATCACAGTAGGACAGCATCTTAAAACATTGTTCTCACATGATTCCCTACTAAATTTAAAAGTGTTCCCGTAGCTTAGTTTTACTCACTTCTGTAAAACGAATATATAATTTGCATATTTCGCACAGTGTAAGGTATAAATCCCCGTCTGCCTAGTATGTCTGCCTCGAAATAATTTTCAACACTATATTAGTGAATTTTGTTGCACTGATCTCAAATCCATTTTGTTTTGTGTTAGCCCATTTACTTCTAACCAATAATTCAAATTTAAAGATGTTTAGAAATTCTAAAGAAAAATTTTCAACGCAAATTGAACAGTATAAAAACTTAAAACTGGACACTTGTTGACTTCCAATCTATCAATCAATTAGAATATAGTACTTTCCCAGTATTAAAAGATGCGAATAAGGCAATGACTATAGTTTTTCATTTACATTGGAAACCTTTTTCAAACGTTCTAATGGTATGAAACTTTTCGGACCACAAATACTGTTTTGCAATATATTTTAATACAGAAATTGAAAAACTAGTAAGCAGACTTGTAATCGTAAAAACCTGTTTTCGAAGATATTTAATATTTCTAGATGTGGAAAGATTATGCTGAGTATATGCTTTAAACTTTATACTACAATAAATTTGCAAATTAGGTGTAATATTTATAAAATAAGAATAAAGTAAACAGCACGAGTGATATTTAAATCACTATAAAGTCTGTATAAAAACAATTTTAGAGTTTAAACTCCTAAAATATCGTTGTGGCTCCTACATTTGCATAATTAATATCAATGGAAGCTTTGATATGCATACATTTAATATACAAATATTTCTAAAAATTGACGTGCTAGAGGAATTTTAAGGCCAGATTCGGAATAAGCGCAAAAATCTGATTAAGAATCAATTGATTTTGTTTCCGATGCAAAAGTATTTGTTGACCAATGGTATGGTTTCCCAAGGTAGAAATTTGAGGGGGCTGAAGTGGGACCACTAAAATTTAGAGTTCTAGCCTTTTTTGCTGGGTCAAATAAGAAAATGGCTAGAAGATCCTATATAACATGTTTTAATGTGAAAGACTTTATCTATAACACTATTTCTTCAATTCAGACTAGTTTCGCTACTCTTGTAAAAGTAAAAAATATAAGAATTCATCGAAAATGTTGACTTTTCAGAATAATTCCAACTTAAAAATGATGCAGAAAATGTTTGATAGCTCAACACGAGCTATGGGAATGTCTATACGAAAATGAATATTTTTATAACTTACGTTGCAATTTTTCGTTTAATTCAACATGCGAACTCATCCCATCGGAATCAATTACAATACGGTGGTCGTCCAAGCCAGCTGATCTATATATCATGGCTACCAGTGTTGTTTCCGATGGTCTATGAAGAATTGATTCATACATACATGCTTTTCGTTAATCATACGATATAATGTGTTGAAAAGTTGATGCAGGTGAAGCTTTCACCCGACTTCCTTATATCATGCCACTTAAAGTTTATTTTTTGGAATTATGGCTAATCAGGCTCATAACCAGAATTTACCGACTGGGGGTGCAAAACACGGCTGATAGAATGGTTCATTTCAAGCTTGAGTTGATAAAGTTCGATTTCAGTTAAGCAATGAATCAAAAATTGCTTGAAGCTTCAAAATTGCTCAAGACATATATATATAAATTGACGTAAACAACTTTATCTTTTTTCACAAATTTTAGACTTTCCTCATACGAATTAAGATTTATGTTCCAGTTCCAGCTACCCAAATGTTTTTCGCTGTTCATCAAAATCAACTTTTAAATTTAATTATGAGAAAAATTGGACAGAATGTAGACAAACATACAAAGTTAGAATAATATTTTATTAAAATTCCAAACCTCAGCGACTTTTCCAAGTTTTTTAGACTAATTTTCGGATTTTCGCTCGAGAATTACAATACATGTTATGGCTCGAAAATTTTGGTAAGGGTTCGCGATTTATTTACCTCATTTTGGCCATCAAACGCCAAAAATACCTAAAACAGGCTAAAAAATTTAAACTTCCCCGCACACTGATGGAGGGGATGACCAAATTTGAGCCTTGCCGAATCCTCATTTCCTGCTGTTACGTGTATCAGAGTGACATACATACAGAGTGCCAAACAGCCTTTTGATCCACCTCTATAGCTTTATGGGTAAACGCTATAATATAATTTGTGCACTAAATTTTAGGAAATTCCTTTTTGAATCTAACTACATATTGAAGTATTGCTTGAAATTGAGTATTTATGGTTGGAAGCGGTTGTGCTGGAGTTCCCGGACATGGATCCGAATAGCGGGGTATCGGGCTAAAATTTTAGACCCAGACCGGACTCGACAATCCTAAATTTATGGACCCGGACTCGTATCCAGACCCGGCTGTATCCATAAACTTGGACCCGGGTCCACCTTCAATATGGTGCCCGGTCCGGGTCCAAATATATAATGCACGCATATTACATTGTAGTAATCTCGAAAAACATCGAAAAATGATGTAGGCTAAAACAGGAAACTGGATCATTTTCAACATTTTAATCAACTCAGCAACAAACTGATGGCCTTATCAAACATTAGAATAAGGTCAACTTCAATAAATTGTATTTCATGAACAACTATTTTTCTGCCATTTTGCCTTTCAAATTTGATCGCAGCGAGTCGTAAATAATGCCCACACCACTCAACAGTTGTTCTGGCGAGCAATATAAAGCATGGATTAAGTTATTTATAGATGCACTTTTAGTAGCGATACGCATTCCAAAATTTGGCCGGGACCGGGACTGGACTTTTGAGGCCGGGACCGGGCCTTATTATATAAATAATAGGTAGGCCTTGCATGATGTAGGTACAAATTGATATATACATTTGCACACTGAGACATCAGAAATCCTTTATTCAGATACATAGCCAGGTTCTAAAAATTGAACGCTTTGTAACCAATAGCACGCAAACCAGATTTTAAGGACAACAATTTGTCAACATTATCAGGAAGCAGTGTCTTTTTGAACAAGGTCCGTTTATACATGTACTCAGATGGTCCCCAAATGTGTTTGCACATTTTGTATATGTAAGTTTTTCTGTACTATAATATAGTACAGTAAGGATTTTAGTGTGGTAAACCGGGGTTTTCAATCTTTGGTAGTGTATTTTAGCTAATTTTTAGGTTTCTGACGCCGAAAATTACTGAAAATTGTCTCTAAACGGAGCAAAGCGCCGAAAAATTTGACATTTTTCCATTCAAAATGCAAATTCTGCTATTTTAAACATACATAGGACAAACAATTACTCCTATCGGCGCGAAGCGACAAAATTTTCCGGGAACTTTACACCTTTTTACAGTTTTCGTCTTCCCGAAAATCTTTGTACATTTTGTACACATAAATTTTTGGGTACTACTATATGGTACAGTAGCGATTTTAGTGTGTTAAACAGAGGTTGTTCGACTTTTGGTAGTGCATTTTAGCTAATTCCTGGGTCTCTAAGGGCAAAAACCACTAAGAATCGTCTTAAAACGGCATAAAGCGCCGAAAAACTTGACATTTTTTCCTTTTAAATGCAATTTCTGCCATTATAAGGATATATAGAACACACAATTACTCATTCTGGCGCGAAACGCCGAAGAGTTTTGCAAATTTAAGACCTTTTTTGCAGTTTTTGTCTTCCCAAAAATCTTTGTACATGTACAAAGACGGTCACAAAAGTCTTTGTACATCGGAAAAAATCTTTGCCGAGTACAAAAAAACTGTCAGCGAAGCAGTACGCAAAATCAATAGGTCACAGTGATACAGAAGAAGCAAAAATACAGTGGAGTGGACAAAATTGATTTAAGCAAGAACTTAATCACATAAGACATCGATCTTAGCAATAAGAACATGCAGTCACAAAATAGTGGCTAATCATTTGAGTGGAATAATATAAGATTGCATTTATTTGCTTGGACGAGTTCTCGAGTAAATTTTTGCTTAAGTAGAATAAAAAAAGCTAAGGCTACAAAGGAATAGTCACACGTGCATAGGTTGCCAACAAAACTGCTTTTTCTTCGACAGAATTTTTTAGAGACAAGGCTCGAGTTCTCTTGAGCAAGCTATTATTAGCTCACTGTCACGTAGACAACAAAAGAAATCTTTACACTTTTTACATAAATTAATATTCATACCAATGTCTCTTTATGTTGAATTGTGAGGGTTGCACACTCTTATCGCGCTTAAGCAGAGTCTAGTAGTCAGTATAACAACAACAATGCTATGATTTTTTGAATACATATATCATTCCCATTATTTGCGGAAAAGTCGACATATCAGTATTTTAAAAAATTCTATTTTATGCACAATTTTAATGCGCATAAATGCATAACATAAGATTCACGCGTCGAGATATGAATGAGATTGGGGACACATAAATATAACGAGTTGCATCAGTCCAAATTAAGTGTGAAATGGATGCACAGACAGTGCCTACTGATTCATGTGCTACAAAGGTTCAGATTATGTACGCATGTACAGCATTAAACACTTCTCTAATTTAGGTAAGTTGAATGCCTTGCATAATCTATAAGGCCCGGCCCAGGCCCAGCCCGTTTTGAGGCCGGGACCGGGACCAGGCCTGGCCCGGCGACCAGGACTGGGACCAGGTGCCCGGTCGTTCCTTGGTATGCACCCCTGAGAAACCAAAATACCTTCCCCAGAAACCAGAATACCCCTTCCCCCAGAATTCAATTTTTAAATTTTTTTCACAATTTGTTTGATTAAAAATGGATACTGCTTGATGAGAAAGGTTGAAAAATGGTGTTTTTTGCCATACAACCATTTTTAAGGCCATTTTTTGACCTTTGAAAAATTTTGCTCCCCCTGCCCCATATAGTTTTGGTGCCACCCACCTATGGTAGTGCTGCATGCACAAAGAGGCATCAGACATAGTGTTTTTTTGTACGATGTCTGTTTGTACATGTACAAAGATGCCTTCTAGGGGAGTGTTAGTTCCCGTGGTGATGGAACCATCAAATTAGCCAAGAAACCAATGGCAGGACAACAATTACAGAGCTTCAATACAGTTAGCGCAAATGGCTTAACGACTGCATTGGAGAGTAAACCAGGCTTCCTCTGAAAATGGACTACCAGCTCAATGGAAAATTTTTAATGCAAGAGACGTTCTTAACCTTGCCACCTGGATTATTTGCTCAGGCAGCCAAGACGGCAAAATGGACCTTTTAGCCAATGAACTAGAAAAATTCAAAATCGATTTAGCCACAAAGCCAGACTCCCTGGGCAAGGGGAACGCACTGTTTTAACATCTAGTCATTCTACTAGCTTTCAACTATATTAGTCTAGTGGCAACAGCTTTAATAGAGGTATAGCTTTCATGCTAAAAAGTGGTTTGAAGAAATTTGTCATATGTTTCCAACCGATCTCAGACCAAACTGTTGCGCTGGAACTTGCTGGGCTAATACCAGCAGCCATCATTGGGGTATATGCTCCTACTGATGTCAGCAATGATGCTGACAAGGATACTTTTTATGACGAATTGCAACACACTCTGAACCAATATCAAGGAGGGAACCATATGGTCATAATCTGTGGAGATCTCAATGCACAATCAGGGTCCAATTGTTTTGGCTGGGAAGGTAGTCTCGGCCCATTTGAGTGTGGAAACTCTAATGACAATGGCTTACGCCTCCTTTCATTCGCCAGCTATACAAATTTGTTGCATGTAACACATTGTTTCAGCATCCTACACACCACAGGCTGACTTGGTTCTCAAACAACAGTAGAGATCACAGTATGTTGGACTATTTTCTTATACATGAAAGATTTCAGAAAGCTATCCAGGATGTCAGAGTAATGAGAGGAGCTTCCATTGGATCGCACCATTGACTTGTTTGTGTTAAGTTTAAACTCCACCTAAAAGCACATAAAATTGCATGACCTATCCCCACTATGGATTATACCTGCTTAGCTGACCCTGCTAAACAAGCCCAATTTCAAATTCTATTATGCAACCGTTTTACCCACACTCATAGCCACTGACATCAACAAAAAGTGGAATGCAACTATAACTTACATAAAGAATCATTGAAGGAAATTGGCTTCATAAAGAAAAGAAAAATCAAACCATGGATTTCAGAAAACACCCAAAATTTGGTTGAAGAATGCACCAAGATAAAAAACACAAACCACAAACTTTATCTGTACCTGAACCATCAAATCAAGCCCCAACTGAAAGAAGACAATGACATTTGGTGGAACACTGAGGCTCAGAAAATGGAGTTGACTAGCAGAAAAATGACATTGCCTTCTTTACAACACCCTAAGAAGCTGCAATGGAAAATTTAGGGCGACAACATCAAATGTTAAAGATAAAAATGATGCCAAGATAAAAACACTTGAAGGAAAACTAGAATGATGGAGGGAGCACTTTAGCATGCTCCTCAACCACCCACATCTGGCTACTCAAGATCTACAGCTCTTACAAAATGCTGAGCTAGAATTCACAAGTGAAACAAATGACCATCCACCAATTGAGGAAGAAATCAGGACTGCAATCAGATGAATGAAAAATAGAAAAGCACCAAGTATTGATGCAATTCCAGTAGAAGCACAAAAATCTGGTAGTGAGGGATTCTCACCCAGTTAACAAGCTTGTACACCTTCATTTGGAATGAAGCTGACGTGCCACATGATTTCAAGGATGCCATAATAATACCAATACACAAAAAAAGAGATCCGGCTAACTGCAAAACCTACAGAGGCATAAACCTACTGTCAACATTGGCAAAGCTACTGACCTCTATTATCCAATCAAGGTTATTTAAAACAAGAAAAGCAAATTGTAGAGAAGAACAAGCTGGATTTGGACCAGGGAGAGGATGCACTGACCAATTGTTTACCCTATGACAAACTGCTGAAATACGACTACATTGTAAAAAGAAAACCTGTATGGCTTTTGTTGACTTCTCTTGCGCATTTGATAGTGTAGACCACCAATTGCTACAGTGCGCCCTCAAGGCCAAAATGGTACATTGTGCTACTATCAATATAATAGAAAGCCTTTTATGAAGGTGGCACAAGCCTGGTTGAATATCTGGTTAACACATCATCACACTTCTCAATAACAACAGGCGCTAAACAAGGATGTATAATATCGCCAATGCTTTTCAACATGGCTATAAACTGGATACTCAAAAAAGTTCAAGGATAGGCCTGGCGTCCAAATGGGAAAACTTTAACCTCACGGATTTGACATATACAGATGATATTGTATTTTTAACTGATACAATTCAAGAGGCCAAAGAAACTTTGACTGATATGGCAAATATTGTCAGTGCACTTGGTTTACCTATTAAGGTTGAAAAAACCAAATTTATCAACACTGGCTCCCAACAGGTCGCACTAATTTAAGATAGCGATCCAGTGGAGGAGGTGGATACTTTTAATTTATCTTGGGTCCATCTTAGGTAGCCAGAGCGTAGCATAGCAGCCACACAGGATGTCAAAAGTTGCATTAGTCGGTCTGGCCTCAGCAGCTTTTGCATCTTTAAAAAAATTCCTGTGGAGTCAGCAGGCCATAGCAATTTTGACAAAAATGCGAATTTTCAATGCCTCAATATGTACTATCTTATTATACGGCTTAGAAATATAGACAGTTCTCAAAAGAGACCTAAATTTACTGGAACAATTCCAACATCATTGCCAACATAACATTCTTCATCTTACGCTGAGAGATCAATGGAAAAATGAGGACATTCTATGTGCTAGCCAAAACCAAACCACAATAGATACAAACATTAAAAGACAATGACTTGAATAATTCAGTCATGTGAGCCGAATGGAGATCTTTTGACTACCATTCCAACATACCTGGGCAATGGATTTTGGTTCTGAAGGTACCAGGGTCCCTTTTATTGAGGTTGGTTGTTTGGTTGTTTGTTTGACCAGTTGGTTAGTTGTTTGGTTGAGTAGGTGGTTGGTTGGTTGTTTGGTTGCTAGTTGACTGGTTAGTTGGCCGGTTAGTCAGCTGGTTGGTTGGCTAGTTAGTTGTTGTTTGGCTGGTTGGTTGTTTGTTTGGTTGGCTAGTTGGCTGGTTGGTTGGCCGTTAGTTGGTTGGTGGGTTGGCTAGTTGGTTGGTTGTATCATTTTCTCACTTTTTTATTCTTGGGTCAAAAAATTCTACCCCCAATCAAAAACTGTCTTTTCTGGCGCCACTGCCAGCTGGGATTCAGAAGGTACCAAAGTGCCTTCTGGCGCCACCCGGTGGCGCGGCATTGCCCACCTGTGCATTCCAATGATAAACGGCTGTTAGGCCAACAGAATGGAAAATCACAAAACATGCTCCAAAAAACAAGGTTGAATCAGATCAAGCAAGACCTCCAACCACTACATTTTTCATTCGCCAATGCTCTGAAAGCCACCCTAAATCATAATCAATGGCACTAAATGATACAAGATGCCCTGCCCCTGGCCTCCACAACATGGTGCTCATTGCTGTACAAAAGATGACAACATTGTTTATGGAGATTAAGTCAAGTAAGTAAGTAAGTCAAAGATAGTCCCCAAAAGTCTTTGTACATTTTGTACATGCAAATTTTTGTGTACTATAATATAGTACAGTAGCGATTTTAGTGTAGTAAAGCAGGGTTTTTGATCTTTGATGGTGTATTTGAGCTAATTTCTGGGTTTCTGATGCCAAGAATTACTAAAAATTGTCTCAAAACGGCGCAAAGTGCCAAAAAATTTGACATTTTTCCCTTCTAAATGCAAATTATGCCATTTTAATGATATGTACAGTACACAACCCAAATTTTGCATGTGCAGTCTCCATTAACTACTGTTGCAGTCGGATTTTAGTGAGCAAACTACTACGGCCGTTTGTGGACTGCAGTGGCCACAGGATGCTGACTGCAGTTACTTCACTGTAAGTACAGAAACATGTATAGTATTGCAGCTAGCATATTGCGTTATTTGTCACACAAGCAAAAAAAAATATTCTCAATCTGCTTCGATTTTTCGCATGTGTGCGTTTTAAAAGTGTGTGCATGCTGCAGGTCCAGTCCGAGAAAAAAGGTTAAAATAGATAGAAATATTTGTGCACATCATTATAATTCTCACTAACTCCATTGAAATCTCATCCAATAGAGATTGGGCATAAAAGTGAAAGAAAATAGTATTTCCGATGTGTGATCAATTGCATATTGCTCTGCAGCAAAAGAGCATCTTAAAATTAATTTCAGGCTGAGACACACCTGGGCGTGGGGTTTAGGGGGTATGCACCCCCCCCCAGAAACCAAAATACCCCCCCAGAAATCAAAATACCCCCCCCAGAATTCAATTTTTGAAAAATTTTTATGTCTTTTTCGTAATTTTTTGATGCCAATGGATAGTGCTTGATGAGAAACGTCGAAAAATGGTGTTTTTATCGCCATACCACCATTTTTAGGGCCATTTTTTGACCTTCAAAAAAATCTTGCACCCCCCCCCCAGAACTTTCTTGCTGCCCACATATGGGCTGAGAGCGTCCCGCCTTTTAAAACTAATTCTTGGCCAATAAATAGCAAAAGATTTAAAAATCATATAGGCCCGAAATTTCTTTTGCCATTAGTTTTATGATTTTAAAAAGCAATTTACTCCATTATAACCCCCTATATTTAGTTGCTGCATATTTGAAATTTTTGTCAAATTAGACTTAATAATAAATATCATACTGCCTTTAAAATAAAAATTGATAAAAAGCTTCTGATTATCCGCTTTCAAAAATATTTTATATCTTCACTTTTTTCATTTGTTTACAATATGTACATCAATGATTCAGTTCAGAAGTGAAATACATCATATGGTGTCTGTCTACCCAGGCAAGCATATAGTTCAACAAATATTGACCGTTCTATTATTTTGTGCAAATTTTATTCTGACCAGCCACCTTGCTTTGCAATTTTTTTTATTCATTTAAAATACTTATATATGCGTATCTACCATTTTGTATTTAGTCTATTCAGCGGAGACATGTATTCAATGCAAGGCTTGAAAATACAGCAACAAATTATTACCTCTTGTTATTTCAATACACAAATTCACCAAGATTTTGCTCCTGTTCCCTGCCCTGTTTTTGACTGACAAAGCATAAATTATGCTAATCCGATAGTGAATTGGCTTGCATAGGCAACAGGCTGTGTGTAAAATTTTAAGGCTGTGCATAAAACTTTAATGTCCTGCATAAAAAGTATGTTGAATTTGGACTTGAATTAGAGTTCCTTGCATGGAGATTTCAAATGTAGCGCCACTGTGATCTACTACAATTACCAACTGCAGTAGAACACAAGCGCTTCAAACGTAGCCATGCATGTTTGGCCATAGTAAGATTGTGTTTGGCCTAAGTAGATCACAGCTAGCATGCTTTGATTTATTGCATGCATGCGTTTCAAAAGTGTATGCATGCGGTAGGTACAGTCCGAGAAAAAAAGATAAAAATAGATAGGAATATTCATGCATATCATTATAATTCTCATTTGCTCCATTGGAATCTCATCTAAGAGATAATGTGCATCCTGTGTGCAATCAATTGCATATTTCTCTGCTGCAAAAGTGCATTTTAAAATTAATTTCAGCCTGAGTGTGTCCCGCACAGGTGAGCAATGCCACGCCACCCGCGCCTCTAGGTGGCGCCAGAAGGCACTTTGGTACCTTCAGAACCCAAGCTGGGTGGCGTCAGAAAAAAATAGTTTATGATTGGGGGAAGGTAGAATGCTTTGAACCAAAAATAAAAAAGTGAGAAAATACCATCCAACTAGCCAACCAACCAACCAACTAACAGGCCAACTAATCAGCCAAACAAACAACCAACCAACCAGACAAACAACCAACCAATTAGCCAACCAACCAACCAACTAACCAGCCAACTAGACCACCAAATAAACAACCAACCAAACACATACCCAATCAAGCAATAACCAACAGGCCAAACAAACAAACAACCAACCAACCAACTAGCCAATCCCTCAACCAACTGACTAGCCAACCCACCAACAAACTAACTGGCCAACCAACCAACCGACCAACTAGCCAACCACCACTCAACCAACCAACTAGCCAACCAACTAACCAACAAACCAACTAGCCAACCAACCAACCAACCAGCCGGCTAAACAAGCACCCAACTAGCCAACCAAACAACCATCCAACTGGCCAACCAACCTCAACAGAGGGGACCCCAGTACCTTCAGAACCAAAATCCATTGCCCAGGTGCATATTAAAACAAATTCATGGTCAATTAAGAGCAAAAGATTAAAAATCATATAGGCCCTAAATTTCTTTTGCCATTAGTTATATGATTTTAAAAAGCGCATCTTTTCAACTGAATTAAAATTAGAAATAAAATTGAAGCGAATTGCTCTATTCTTTTGGAGGAAAATGTTTTTCAAAAGGTAATTTCCTTCTTCTACAAACCATATTTTTCACTATTATGTATACTGCAAAATTAGGAAGAGAGAATGAATAGTGAATGTAAGGTCTAAGCTAAATATAGAATTTAATAAAATAGTGAAATCCAGATGACAAGTAGTTTGGCAAATTAATTGTACATCATGCATAGTGCACTGAGTTATTTTGGTTGCAATATTTCGATTTATTCCAAGTTAAGCAAAGTCGAAATTCAATGCTCAATTACTACACTTTTTACGCAGGAGATTCAAGTTTTACGCATGGCCTGTTGCGTATGCAAGCCAATTGGCTATCTGATTAGCATAATTTATGCGTCCTCAGTCAAACAGAGAGCAGGGAATGCGAGCTGAATAGAATAAATACAAAATGGTAGATACACATATATTAGTACTTTAATTGAACTAGAAAAATTGTGAAGGAAGCTGGCTGGTCATAATAAAATTTGTGCAAAATAATAGAACGGGCAATATTTTTTGAACTATATGCTTGTCTGCAGAGACAGACACCATATGATGTATTTCACTTCTGAACTGAATATATTATTAATGTACATATTGTAAATAAATGAAAAAAGTGACGATACAAAATATTTTTGAAAGCCAATAATCAGGAGCTTTTTATCAATTTTGTATTTATAGGCATTATATTTATTATTTAGTTTATTTTAACAAAAATTTTTAATATGCAGCACCTAAATTCTAGGGGTTAGAATGGGGTAAATCGCCAAAAATATCACTTAAAATAGAATCTGGGGTCTACAGTAATTCGCAGGGGTATTTCAACTTCTGGGGTCACAATCCCACCATGGCCATTTGTGGCCACAAGGAAGAAGCATCAATGGTTTTTGATACAAAATTGTATATGTTTCATCATTCCAGAATCCCCATGCTGTGCTGGTATGACAGATGGTGAAGTTAATTATTGTTGTTTTCAGCATTTTTAAAAGAATCAAATAAAGATTTATGATTAATTGAATTCATTCATTCTAAAACTAATTTTAAATATCAATTTTTGAATTCCTGTCTAGTCGCATTCCATGTCAGTTCCCCTCAAATATTACTAATTGTATCATTATGTAAATATTGATATAAAATTATGTAATAGAAGTATAATTATTTTTTCCAATCACTTCAGATGCTTGTTCAGTTTAATTTTTCCAACAAAATAAATTTCAATTTTTCCAACAAAATAGATTTTTGTTCTCCCATGCCTCTGTCAAATGAACAGTCAGTCTGGCTATTTTTATCTTTCCGATTCATGCTGCGTACAGCAGGCACAAAGCACGTACTTAGGCGCACAGAGAACCTTCCACGCTGTAGGCAGCATGCATTAAACCTACAACATGCATAAAACGATCATCAATGTATTGATTAACGGCATGGTTGTATTTAGTGATTGACCAGAGATCCGGCTCTGGCTCCAGCCTCCGGCAAATCTGGCCATTGGCCGGAGGACATCCAAAAATCGGTTGGAGGTCAGAGAATTTTTCGTTTTTGGCATAGCGACCAAAAGTACTAATTAAATACATCATGCTTTTTAAATTTAGCCAGAGCACAATAAAATTGCAGAAAAAGAAAATAGCACCAAATAAAGTTCCTATCACCACCAGAATCGTAAGATATCAATTTTTGGAGGAAAGAAAATTACATACTCCATTGATTGATTCATGCAATCACTGTGAAAATTACTGTATAAAATTTGTGTTAAGACTGGAAATTGTAGATAGAGATGATATTGATGATTCTATAGATACCGTGAGCAATGAAAATGTTATAGACACTTAGCTATACATGGACAAATGGTTCAACTTAGTTCAACCTGATATCAATAAGAGCCAAGTCAGTATCAGTGGTAAGACCTGCATGTATCAATTAAATAATTTCCACAAAAAAAGCAAAAATAGTGATGGAAAAAACAGAAAAATATAAGAAAATGCACAGAAACGAAACCAATGAATCAAACAACCAACCAACCAAACAACCAACCAACCAACCAAACAACCAACCATTCAACAAACCGACCAACGAACTAACCAATCAACCAACCAACCAAACAACCAACCAACCAAATGACCAACCAACCAACCAATCAAATGACCAACCAACCAATTAACCAACCAACAAAACAAACAATTGACCAACCAAAAAAGCAACCAACCAACCAACCAATGAACCAACCAACCAACCAACCAACCAACCAACCAACCAGTCAACCAACCAATCAACCAACCAACCAATCAACCAACCAACCAACCAATCAATCAACCAACCAACCAACCAACCAACCAACCAACCAACCAAACAACCAACCAACCAAACAACCAAACAACCAAGCAAACAACCAACAAAACAAACAATCAACCAACCAACCAACCATACAATCAATCAACCACCTAATCAAACAACCAACCAACCATCAACCAAACAACCAATCAATCAATTAATTAACCAAGCAACCAATCAACCATTCAACCAACCAGCCAACCAACCAATCAATCAACCAACCAAGAACCAACCAATGAATCAAACAAACAACCAAACAACCTTTCAATGAACCGACCAACCAACTAAGCAATCAACCAACCAACCAAACAACAAGCCAACCAAACAACTAACCAACTAAACGACCAACTAACCAACCAAATGACCAACCAACCAATTAACCAACCAACAAAACAACCAATTAAGCAACCAACCAAACAACCAACCAAACAACCAACCAACCAAACAAACAACCAAACAACCAATTAATCAATCAAGCAACCAACCAACCAACCAAACCAACCAACCAACCAACCAACTAACCAACCAAACAACCAACCAAACAACCAAACAACCAACCAAACAACCAACCAACCAAACAATCAACCAACCAACCAACCAACCAAACAATCAATCAACCAACTAACCAAACAACCAACCAACCATCAACCAATTAACCAATTAATTAACCAACCAGTCAATCAACCAACCAACAACCAATCAATGAATCAAACAACCAACCAACCACACCACCAACCAACCATTCAACAAACTAACCAACCAACTAACCAATCAACCAACAAACCTAACAACCAACCAACCAAATGACCAACCAACCAAATGACCAACCAACCAATTAACCAACCAACAAAACAACCAATTAACCAACCAAACAAGCAACCAACCAACCACCCAACCAACCAATCAATCAGGCAAACAACCAACCAAACCAACCAACCAACCAACCAAACAACCAACCAACCAACCAAACAAACAACCAAACAACCAACCAACCAACCAAACAGCCAACCAACAAAACAATCAATGAACCTACCAGCCAAACAATCAATCAACCAACTAACCAAACAACCAACCAACTATCAACCAAACAACAAATTAACCAATTAATTAAGCAACCAACCAATCAACCATTCAACCAACCAGCCAACCAACCAATCAATCAAATAACCAACAACCAACCAATGGATCAAACAACCAACCAAACAAACAACCAAGCAACCAACCATTCAACAAACCAACCAACCAACTAACCAATCAACCAGCCAACCAAACAACCAACCAACCAAACGACCAACCAACCAACCAAACGACCAACCAACCAACCAAATGACCACCAACCAATTAACCAATTAACAAAACAACCAATTAACCAACCAAACAAGCAACCAACCAACTAACCAACCAACAAACCAACCAATCAATCAAGCAACCAACCAACCAGAACCAACCAACCAAAGAAACAACCAACCAAACAACCAACCAACCAACCAAACAATCAACCAACCAACCAACCAAACAATCAATCAACCAACTAACCAAACAAACAACCAACCATCAACCAAACAACCAATCAACCAATTAATTAACCAACCAACAATACAACCATTCAACCAACCAGCCAACCAACCAATCAATCAACCAACCAACAACCAACCAATGAATCAAACAAGCAACCAACCAAACAACCACCCAACCATTCAACAAACCGACCAACCAACTAACCAATCAACCAACCAACCAAACAACCAACCAACCAAACGACCAACCAACTAGCCAAATGCTCCAACCAACCAATTAACCAACCAAACAAGCAACCAACAAACCAAACAACCAACCAACCAACCAACCAACCAATCAATCAAGCAACCAACCAACCAACCAACCAAACCAACCAACCAACCAAACAACCAACCAACCAACCAAACAACCAACCAACCAAACAATAAACCAACCAACCAACCAACCAACCAACCACCAACCAACCAACCAAACAATCAATCAACCAACTAACCAAACAACCAGTCAACCATCAAGCAAACAACCAATCAACCAATTAATTAACCAACCAATCAATCAACCATTCAACCAACCAGCCAAACAACCAATCAATCAACCATTCAACCAACCAGCCAAACAACCAATCAATCAACCATTCAACCAACCAGCCAAACAACCAATCAATCAAACAACTAACAACCAACCAATGAATCAAACAACCAACCAACCAAGCAATCAACCAACCAACCATTCAACAAACCGACCAACCAACTGACCAATCAACCAACCAACCAAAGAAACAACCTACCAAACAACCAACCAACCAAATGACCAACCAACCAACCAATTAACCAACCAACAAAACAACCAATTAACCAACCAAACAAGCAACCAACCAACCAACCAACCAACCAATCAATCAAGCAACCAACCAACCAAACTAACCAACCAACCAACCAACAAACCAACAAACCAAACAACCATTTTGTAAGAGGGCAACAAACCAAATAACTGGGAAACTGGTATTGATGGGAAGAGCAACCTGTGTCCATATATGCACTTGGCTGCAAAATGATGACAAGATTGTTGAGTAATTTTGAATAACAGTTTGTTGAATGTCGTCAGTTTTTTTTGTACATGGTCTCTTTGCATGTAGGACAGACAGTTACTCATTTCGGCGCAAAGAGCCGATAATTTTCAAGAATTTTACACCTTTTTACAGTTTTTGTCTTCCCAAAAATCTTTGTACACTTTGTACACTTAAACTTTTGGGTACAATAATATGGTACAGTAGCGATTTTAGTATGGTAGAAAAAGGATTTCCACGACTTTTGGTAGTGTATTTTAGCTAATTTATGGGTCTCAAAGGACAAAAATCCCTAAGAACCGTCTTAAAAATTTGGAAATTTGAAAAAATTCGAAATTTTTCCTATTGAATTGCAACTCCTGCCATTATGAAGATATATAGAAGACACAATTACTCATTTTGGCATGAAGCGCCGAAAAGTTTTGCTAATTTCATACCTTTTTGCAATTTTTGTCCTCCCAAAAATCTTTGTACATGTACAAAGACAGTCAGAAAAAGTATTTGTACATCGGTAAAAACCTTTGCAGAGTACAAAAAACACTGATCAGAGACACAGTCACAACTTAGTGCACTGCTGATTGTTTGCATATTCCATTTGTTGCACCATTTCTGAACTGAACCTATCCTGTAACAAAGAAACTAACAAATAAATGTGCAAGCATACAGACATGTGGGAAAAATTGATAGGACATGGTGGTTTGGTAGGAACAACACAATGCTATGTTAACGGACTCGGACCCAAGGTTGATAAAAATTTTGGACCTGGACCCGACTTTCCTAAAATGTTGGACCCGGACCCAAATTTTCCAAAAAAAGTTGACCCAGCACAACCCTAGAACCTACGACAATAAAGATCAGAGCACAATTGATTGAATCATATGCATTGCTTTCCGGGAAGCTCGTAAAAAATATCACACAAAAATTAGTCCAGAGCATGGGCGTATGCATGGAGGGGGCGACTGTTTCCTCCTCCCTTTAGCCCAAAGCTAATTTTGTAGAGGTAAAGAAATGCATGAAAATTAGAAGCTTTTCATCATGGAAAATATCAAAATTTTCGGCACTTGGTGACATAGAATCATTATTATTGTCAATTCCGGCCCAAGTGTGGCCAAAAAACGTCATTTTTCACAGCTTATTGGGAAAAAATCATTTTTGGAAAAATTTGAATTTTATGAGTCTAACCGATAAAGCCTATTTGGAAACGTCAACAAATGCAATTTATTTGGTGCCTCAGTGAGCATTCCCCGCAATATAGGGTCAACAATTTCGGACCGCCCCCTCTCCCGCTCAAGAAATCTTGTGTACATCCCCAGATTAGAATTCGAGTTGGGTCCCACAAGGACCAGTCGAATAAACATTCTGAACATTGCTTTAGAGACTTCGCATATGGCCCACTACTGATTTTGTCACAAGAAAGCCAAAAAATTTTGAAAATTGCAGCAAGATTGTTTTTCAGGGCAATGTCACTTGACCTAGAAAGTCCACCTGTCTGAATGTTGCCGAAAACATTGGAGAGAATCTTAGGGGAGAAAAGGGTTATTTGGCACTTGGTACGCACTATGTCCAAAGAGTTTAAGTGGCTGTACTTTTTTCGAGACTGATTCAACCACAGCTGCTTGATAATATAAGCAAACTATGTTTTACATACATAAATATCTACTGATGTATCCAAAAACCAACAAAATTTACAGAGGATTCGAAATAATTGCCCAGTATCTTTAAGGAAATGATGACACTGAATTGACAGACAAGAATGCCTAGTCAGACTAAAATAAATCGTCAAATAATGATTATACATATGCAGACCAAAGAATCCTTAAAGATTTTTGAATGTTAAGAGTGTAGTACTTCAAAATTTACACCTACGATCCAGGGGTTTGAGGGACCAGCCCCCCCCTCAAGGAAAATTTTCACTTGCTCCCAGACATTTTTGCACAGCCGCTACCACAGAATTTGCAAATTTTCAAAAATTTCCTAGGATATTCCGAAAATTTGAAGAAAAGGAGCTTTTAATGCGTTTTTGGCTATTTATCTGCTCAGAAGTGTCAAATTTTTGGTACTTTGCGTTGTGTCATCTACTCATCTTTGACTATATTTTGTTCAATTTTTTCGATTCTTTTTTAACCTGTCAGCAATTCTGATTTTTCATATTGCATTAAATTGATCTATTTTCAATTTTAATTCGTCAAGAGGTTGTCACAAAAAATCTATTTAGTCATTGAATGATTCAGAGAAAAACAGAAACGATTTTGCAAGACTTTTAGTGTACCTATTCGTAAATTTGTTTCAACAAATTTTCAACTATGACTTGAATTAGCAAGGCCTTTGCTTATTTTTCCATGCATATTAAAAGAACAAGAATATAATTTTATTGGAGTGTAAGCACACGCATAACTAAAAAATGAATAAGATTGAAACATTAAGGAAGATTGATTTTAAAAAGTAAATTTTCAAAAGTTAAAAACTCACGAGTCAAAATGAAAAATTTAGCCTTTGATACCTGATAGGAATTAAGCTTGTAAAAGCTAAAGATGTTTACCCTTCCTGCTTCTTCCACTTCTGAGTGAGCACTGGTGCACGGGGCTTCGTCCGTGTCCCAGGTCACTGAAATTCTTACATTGAATTTTATCAGAATCTTCGAATTCATTTCGGACAATCTAAAGCATAAAATACAAAGCATTGATAGCCTACAGCCTTATCAAAGCACTCATAATAAACTTTCCCGTTGCTCAATGGCAAAACTGCATCAGAATTCAAAATACACTTGTAGCCTAATTTTTGCGAATCCATACATACAGGCCTGTAAGCAGGATTTTATTTACAGGAAGCCGAAAAATTTTTAAGGCCAGATATATCGAGAACTATTAGGAGAGAGGCGAAAATATAGGCACTTTTGAGCGTATCTCAACGAGCTCTATATACATGATGAAGAGAAATTTTGAAAAAGTGTTCAAAAATTTTTTAAAACTTTCATTCACATAATTTGATATACATGTCAAAATTTTATCATTTAAACCGATTTCTCATTGCTTAATTGACGAATTATTTCATTATCTCTTGCCTTTGTACATAACCATTATGCCTTACAGAAAAAACAATACAGACAATGAATAATTCGGTGCTAGGCGCAAAAAAAGATTGACATATTCTGCATGACAAGCTCAAATTTGAGCGGTTTCGAGCGGAGCTAGAAGTCAAAAAACATATATAAACAATAAAAACGGCACGAAGGGCCAAAAAAGTTCATGTTTCTTATGTCATAAGTCAAATTTGAGCTGTTTTGAATGAGCTAGAAGGCAAAAACTATCGCTGTTTAAAGGATCCGCGCACAGCGCCAGAAAAAATTGACTTGCTCCCTATGTCTAACTCAAATTCGAGCGACTTTTTGTGGTTTAGAAGACAAAAATATACTAAGCAATAAATCCGGTGTGAAGCGTGGGAGAGGCACTTCGCCAATTTTCGATTTTTCCCTTTGGAGGACACTTGAAAGAAATAACAAATTTTCCCATTTAGGGGAGGGGCGGTCTCACCCCCTCTGGAAATGGGCCTGCATACATAGACAGTGACCAGATTTTGGTTGACTCCGAATGTTTTCATTGGCATATATATAAGATTTGCGAAAAAATTGATATTTTTTAGCCAAAAAAGAGCACTTTCGAACTTCAACCCATCCACAGACTTCCCGTACTGTGGATATCTAGTCTAACCTCAACTGCAAACCCAACATCCATGCGTTAAAATAACTTAAGGTCATTTTGAACCTATGGAATGAGAACAGGTAAGTAAAATATACATGTTAGCAGTGTTTCTTTGTATTTGGCAAAGATTTTTCTCAATGTACAAAGACTTTTAAGAATGGTCTTTCTACATGCACAAAGATTCTTGGAAGGACAGAAATTGCAAAAAAGGGTCTGAAATTCGCGAAAATATTTCACGCGCGCCAAAATGAGGTAATTGAGTGTTCTTCTTTGTCTTTAGTATGGCAAAAATTGCATTTCAAAAGGTAAAATGTCAAATTTTTCGGCACTTTGCGCCGTTTTAAGACAATTCTTTAGTGATTTTTGCCCTTAGAGACCCAGAAATTAGCTAAAATACACTACCAAAAGTCGAACTACTCTGTTTTTGCCACACTAAAATCGCTACTGTACCATATTATAGTACCCAAAAATTTGTGTCCACAAAATGCACAAAAAAATTTTTGGGAAGACACAAAGCGTAAAAAGTGTAAAATTCCCGAAAAATTTTCGGCAATTTGCCCCGAAATGAGTAATTAATTGTCCCATATATCTTTAAAATTGAAGAATTTGCCCATAGAGTGAAAAAATGTCAAATTGTTTTGGCGCTTTGCGCCATGTGATACAATTTTCAGTAATTTTTTGGCGTCAGAAACCCAGAAATTAGCTAGAACACACTACCAAACATCGAGCAATTCTGTTTTTACTACACTAAAATCGCTACTGAACCATATTACAGTACCCAAAAAATTGTGTACAGAATATACAAAGATTTTTAGGAAGACAAAAACTGTAAAAAGGTGTAAAATTCCCAAAAATTTTCAACGTTTCGCACCAATATGTGTAACTGTTTGTCCTATATATCTTCAATGGCAGAATTTGCATTCAGAATGGAAAAATGTCAAATTTTATGGCGCTTCGCGTCGTTTTGATACAATTTTCAGTAATTTTTGGCATCAGAAACCCATAAATTAGCTAAATTACACTACCAAAGATCGAGAAACCTTATTTTACCACACTAAAATCGCTGATATTACAGTACACAACAATTTGCATGTACAAAATCTACAAAGACTTTTAGAGACCATCTTTGTACATGTATATACAAACTAACTTGAACTAAAAAAATGCATGTTAGTGCTAAATTGTCAAAGAAGGAAACTGTCAGACATAAACAAAGTGTAAAAAAATCACAATTCCCTATAAAATGTGCTTAAAATATCAACAGACACAAAAAATTTTTTATGAAAATCAGACCGATGCTGATTAAGCTAAAAGCGTATATACATGAGCAGCATCAATTAATTCTGCGGATGTGGGGTCAAATCAGCCTATCAAAAATTGTTTTACATTCTGAATTGGACTATAATAGATTTGTACCATAGACGTTTTTGTGCCTCTAAAGCATCTAGTGCATTTATTTAGTCATATATTCTCATCACTGTTTTTTCTGCACAAGCGTGTCTGAAGCAACGTTGTTTCTCAGCAATTTAAAGTTTTTAAAATTTCCAGACGATTTGCAGAAAAAGTGCTTTATTAAGCATTTTTAGATATCCATTTGCTCTAAGGTATCCAATTTTGGGCGCTTCCACCGTATACTCATATTCCAATTAAAATTTATTCGATTTTTTTATTTTCTTCAAATTGTTTTCTGCTTTTTATGCTCTCTCCATAATTTCCTATGCTGTGCATGTCTGGATCTCAGAGCCGAAATGTTTTCCCCATTTCGGCCTTAAAACTGAAGATATGGCAAAAGAGGCATTATTTTTCAACATTTCTCATCGAGCACTATCCATTGGCATCAAAAAATTACAAATTTCCAAAATTGAATTCTCGGGGGGGGGTATTTTGGGTTTCTGGGGGTGCATACTCCCCCCCCCAAACTCCCCCTTTCACGCCCAGGTGTGGTGCATACCCCAAAATTCCCATGCCTACGTATGGCAATCACCAAATTATGTATATTGAATCCGATGGGGCGAAATTGCCGAAAATAGCACTGAACACTGTTTTTTTGTACGAGCCTCTTTGTACATGTACAAAGATCTCCAAAAAAGTCTTTTGTACGAGCGAAAATTTTTTTGTACTTATAACGTATAGATATGCAATTGAATGTACACATTTTTACATACTACTAGATTGTTATCCGTGACCCGCACGCTTCGCAAAAGGTGTAACTTTGTCCTAAATTCAGCTGGTTATATTAGTTCGGCCCGAAACATCAAAATTTTCATGAATCTTAGGTTGAAATTACACATAAAATTCGACTCAGCAAGTTAAAATGACTTGTGTTACACAATTATAAATAATAAGCGGTTGCAATGTGCTGACTGAATCTCATAATAGACACCAATTTGCTTATGAATTTAATGCAACGCAAAGATAAAAGAGTCAATTTGATCTTCAAATGGCAGAAAACAGTGCAAAGTTGTTTAATAGTTCTTTTTCTGCATAAAATCTTTATAAAACAGTGGAAATAGATGTAAAAGATGCTTCAATCTGTACAAAGATGCTTACAGATAGATTTTGGAGTGTTAAATGCCCGCGCTTGGAGCTAAATAGAATGTAATTATGATACTCGGCGCGAAGCGCCGAAAATTTTTAGAAATTTTGCTAAAAAATACTCCAAAAACGTTAAAACTACTATTACTTTGCCCCAAAAAGCTCTTTGTACATTACACAAAGATGGCTCCGGAAATCTTTGTACGAGCCTCAAAATCTTTGTCTCCTACAAAAAACAACAGTGGCACCGAAAGTTCAATTCTGTGGGGTATATCAATTTTGGCGGAGCTACCGGATTCTCAGGGGGTCCCCAAACTGCCCACGTCCATGGTAGTTGGTACACTTTGCGTATAAAACTTTTGCGCTCTACTACGAATATTACGATCAGTAATCACACATGGACACAGGGATTCCCAGGTTATTCGATTACTATGCCCTGAAAACAGGCATAAAAATTACTGTCAGACGATTTTTCCTAACAGCAACTACGAGGCAAAATTGCGATCAATTGTTAAACAACACGCCTAGATGTCAGTAAGCTTTTTTGTAATTTCTAGATATCTATATCTTCACTATATAATGATTTTCTATCTATTAGGTATTTTATGGGTAAACAAAACAGAAATGTATTAGTTGGCGCGAAGCGCCGAAAAATTTTAATATCTTCGCTGCTTTTGTACCCAAAAATCAAACAGAAAATGTTTGATTGCTCAAAATCGTCTGACAGCGAATCAAGTCTCGGACCCTGAGGTGGGTAATACCCCCGCACCCCCACCTCATGGACATGTGTGTACCTGAAACAACAAATCGGCGCAAAGCGCAGGAAGGTTTTTGTTCCGAAGCTTAACAGTAAATTAAAAACCTATTGTCTTGCCTGCCGTTCTATTACATTTCATGAAGTTTCAATTCTTTCCTTATGGGATCATTGTGAAAAATAAAAATATTTGTTTATTCTGGGAGAGGAGGCCGGGGCATCTCCACGGCTAGTTACGCCTCTAATCATGGGCAAGTGCTGGTGCACTACCTGGGACAATTATTTAGCTTGATATTGATTGGGTTTCACGTTGGGTTCGATCCACTTTGCATCTAGCAGTAGATACAACTTTCATCTAACATATCTATTTGCCGCACTTTCCCACTTTCCGATACAAATACAATACGTCCTCTTGTATAAAGTTGAAATTGTTTGAAAATCTAACCTGATTTTTCGGACGTCCAATTTGATACAGGGAGACCATGGAATGAACCGCCGCACAGCAAGATGTGAAAATAACAACTGAAAAGAATCTCAAAAAATTGTGTGTAAATCATCGTGCTCTGTAAATTTAAAGTAAACTTGATTAGCTACCATAGATTAACAATATAGTTTACAACTCTAGTATATTGCAGTTAACATCAAAGCCGAAATTTTGTCTATAGGACGTATACGTGCTAAATATACATTCTGTACCAATGCAGCAGGTATAATGGAGCATAATGCGTAATATGTTCAACTCGTGAGCCAATAATCTATTGAGCTCGAATCTCTTAAGAAGATGAGACATAACTCATTAGGAAGAACATTAAATTTACTAGATATTCTCTGAAAAATTAAAATGCGTCAGAAACTCACAGGATAATATCTGAAAACATCAAAAGCTACAGTATGACAGTTTTCCTGGCGGTCATATTGAAAAAGTGGTATTCTTTAGTAAATCAGACAAATAGGATATCATTCGAACAAGCTTTTTTTGGGTATTCTAAAATGTGCTTAAACATTTAAAAATATGAAAAATAGCTCAAGTAAAATGCTTACCTTTATAGGGGCAGCCATATTGGACAAAAATTAAATTGAAATAGCAGGACGAACTATTCGGAAACACGGAAAACAAAAAAAAGGTTGTGATCATTTATTGTATTTATTTTATTAAGAAATACCAGCGGATCAAAAGTTATATGCATAAATGTCCTCGAATTCTCAAACTGTGTGAAAATGACGTGCTTAAGTACCTACCTCTTCTCGCGAGAAGCTGTTTATTTTTCTTTAATCGTTTAGCCATCTGAGCTATATTTTGTTCAATTTGTACTATGCTCTTGCCAATAGATTCCCACCATTGTGGTTATATTCCCCTTAGGTTACTTACCTATACTAAGTAGGCATTGAAAATTTGAAGCAAATCTGCATTAAGCATTAATAATCTTTCATGGGACAATAATAACGATATCAAATGAAAAAAGATTAAATTGAGTTTGAGAAGATTTGAGGAAGGGCTTTTTCTGCTTTTGACTTTGTCATGCCTCTAAATTTTTGAATGACAGAATCCCCCTATCCTGCCGTTGCAGTCTCAGTGATAAAACTTTGGAATTAGAAGTGCTTTTTATGTCTAATTTGCGATAAATTGTCCTAATGTTATATTGTCTTTGTCTTAGAATTATTATATTTCGAATTGCTTGAATGTACTCTCAGGCTTTTAGTTAAATAGGTACAAAGTACTAGGTATGCTAGCATGTACACTGAAATGTCTGAATACTACACGCAGCAATACGTATACCCAGCTAGGTCGCACAAGTTATTTTCAATTTCAAAAAGTGCCTAAACATTTATGGTAGGGCAAAAACATTGTTTTTCGGCGTTTCTCAATGAGCCTCTTGCATCGGCATCGAAAAATTGCAGGAAAACGAAAAAATTCAGAAAAATCAATTTCTGGGGGATTCTCGATGTGGTTGCAATGTAAGTTTGGGTTTGCTGACTTGAAATGAGAATTTTTCATTGAAACAACTTAAATAAAAATGCACAATTTAAAATCATAGTCTATTTTGAGACACTTTTTTTAGTGCCAAAAAGCATGCTTAGTTAATCATATAAATAACTCTTTTAAATGGGTTAAGTCTTTTTTTAGAAATAGGGTTAGAGTTAGCTCTAACCCTATTAACTTTTTTGAAATGGGCTAAACCCTAACCCAAACTCTATTGTAATTTACTAACGCTGACAACGCTATTCATAATGTCTTTTTATGGACCAGTGAACCATGCTTAATGATGGCACGTTTTTTTCAGAAGCCGCAGAATATATGTATATCTCGAGCGTGGACCAATTGCTCGATTGTGTTGAAACTTTGGGACATAATTGCTGTAAACGTTACAGTTGAATGAATGCTTCAGATATACCGGATTACTGAAGCTATTTCATGACTCGCGCTCTTATATTATATGATCCAATGGTTTTATAGAGCACAAGTCTTTTTAAATATGATTGATAGACGTTGGATATGCTTCACACACGATGGCTGTCCGCTAAGCATACTGTAAGGCGGAAGGAAATTTGGTAGCTAAAATAATTACTCGATTTTCTGTATTTGCATCAATTGAAGTGGAGCGTCATAACTTTGTAGAAGTATGCATGAAAATACAGGAAAACTCTTTCACAAAATCTTCTTCACAAATTTTTGAGGCTTCTGCGCCAGATTTTCTTAAATTCAAGGAAACAGGCCTGTATCCAGGATATTATTTCAAGGGGGGTTTTGAGGTCAGGTATCTCGAGAACTATTGGTATATGGACAGAAATAAAGGCATTTTTGAGCGTATCTCAACGAGCTCTATGCGATGGTAAATAAAGATTCCGAAAAAAATTAAGAAATTTTCGCTTTTTTCACATATACTCATGTTACACAAATCTATCGTTTAAACGATCTAAACAACTGATTTCTCATCATTCAATAGACGACTAATATCCTAGCTCCTGCCTTTGTATTTAATCTTTGCGATTTACAGAGAAAAAGAATACAGAAAATGAACAATACGGCAAGGAGCACCGAAAAAATTCGACACCTTCTGCATGTCTATAACTAATAAAATTTTCAGTTTACTAGCTAAAAATTACGCTAAAAACCTGTTTTGCTGGTTTTAGGTCAGCTTTTTCGAAAAAAAGTTTTGTTGAAAGAATGCTGCAGTAAAATGATTTTCAAAATTGTTTTATGTCTCAAGAATTACAGGGAATGCATGCACCACAAGACGTATTAAAAGCTAGCTAAGCAAGGACAACCCCGGGTTATCGCACTAATTAGAATTGTCTAACCTCTTCAACAATAAATCCCAGTCTCCCACAAAGATGAGCAGCAGCCAAATTATATGGATGGCAGTCAAAACCAAGAAAAATCACAAAAAAACATGCTGAAAGTTCAATTCTAAGAGATTTTATCATTTTTCGCGTGGGTTTTCAGATTCTAGGGCTGGAACCTGCACATCCAACCACACATCTATATGTGGTCTCAATCCGCTATGACCCAATGCGATTTCTTCAATTACCCGCTCATTTTAAATGCGCAACAAGTTGCTCTTGTTTGAACACCTCGAAAGTCAGCGTCACCGCCACCCATCTCATGGGCAGGGGCGGGATTTAGGGGAGCGGGGGGGCGGGGCGGCGCTCCCTCCCCTCGGCCCAAAATAGTGCGCAAAATTAAGCATTTTTTGAGCGAGTTTTGAAGCGATTTTCGGGTTAAAACGGCTTCATTTTTCCCGCCCAAGTCTGGGTTCCGCCCCCTTAAGGGGTACCGCCTCCCTTAGGAAAATTCCTAGATCCCGCCACTGCCTCGCGGGAATGATTTACATGTATCCCTGAAATCCAGATTACTTTCAAATAAAATAATAGAGTGCTACGTTCTTCACAAGCATGTTGTTTTCATGTAAAAAACCTGTATGAAATAGGATTGATAAGGGACGGACAGAATTAAGGAAGGCGGGGTAGAAGGGCGACCACTCATTAGCACAGCATAATGTGATTGTTTAGATAATATAAATATTTTAGAATATAATTTTATAGAATTTTTATAATTCTTTATACTATATATTTATGATTTTGAATAATTTTTATATAGTTAGCATAATGTAATCGTAATCACACATAGGCGTGGGGATTAGGGGAGTTTAGACCTCTTGAGAATCCGATAGACCCTCAGAAATCGATAGAACTCAGACATGTTTTCAGAATTTTTGCCACTTTTATGCCGTTTTATGACCACACTCCCAGAGTATTATTTCTAAACTGTTAAATCTAACTCGGAGATTGAGTGTAAAGAAACTCACTCCAATTCTAATTATAGTTCTTGAAATGTATATTTTTTGGCAGAGAGATTATCTCCCGAATTACAGATGTAGAAACCAGATCAAAAGTTTTTTTTCAAAATTTAACATTTTTGCACTCTCTGTATAGTCTGTTTCGATAATTTACATAAATCGCCTTGAAAAGAGTTATTTTGAGCACATTCGATTGCATACAACATATAAAGAAGCTAGACTCATTTGGAAGCTAAACTGAAATAGATAATAGTAGTAGTTATACGTGGTACCCTAAATCTTACGTTATAACATAGGCAATGATTAAGGATAGGCAATAGTTAAGGATAGGCCGTGCCTAAGGATAGACAACAATATAACATATGCAATAGTTAAGGATAGGCAATCGTTGAGAATAGGCAATGATTAAGGATTATAGGTAATGGTTAAGAATAGGTAATGCTATAAGGATAGGCAACGTTATAACATATGGGGACATAGTTGAGGAGTGGAAGGGTAAAAGTTGGCACAGTGCCAGCTTAGGCTTAAGATTAAACTGTTATTAAAGTAAGGCTTAACCTGAGCTAAGTGTAAACATAGAATTTTTAATCAACGCTTACTTTTTTCTGGTTTGCTGCTGGACTTTACAGTGGACTAGCCAACCGACTTTACAACGAGCACCAGGTAAGACTGCTCCTACTAATGGCGGCCTTGTCGAGGCGGGACAGCTTGAGGCGCCAGTGTGAGTGGGGCACCGACCAACGCCAGCGTTTATTTTAATTTTTATATAAAATAGTGTGAGTGTTTTGTCAATAGCTCTTTCTCCAAAATCCTGATAGTATTTTATCGCCTCATTGCTGAAATAACGCCACAAGTTGGCTAGTGCGCGAAATTTTCGTCGAATGAGCCATAATGTCAGATGACAGCAAAAGAGTGTGAAAAGGATTAGTAAAATTTACAGTCATTGATTGAACGTAGTTGGGGGTCTGACACTATTATAGTCTGAATCATTTATTCGAGAGCTTTTTAGTCAATTCTTTTAAGGGATACAGTAAGCGAAACAAGACAAATTACTGTAATTCGGCAGATCAGCTCAGTGAGGGCGAGTGGCTGGAATTCTTCCATTTTTAATGCACTAATCCGCCTATATAAATTTAATATTAGGCATTTAATCAGTACTGGGACATACTACAGTAAGTGCGCGAAATAAAAAGCTACCGGGTGGAATCGAACCCAGTTGCTTCGATACGACAAGCAGACGTTTTACCACTGAGCTATGAGGGAATCTGCAGGTGTTTCTTAACATTTTAGTCTATTGTGTTTAAAGTGTCAACTAAGGATAAGCTGAATGTGCGATTCTTATATGTAAGTTGATTAATTTGCTGGAAGATGAGAACAAATTATGTCGCAAAAATGTTATTGAAAAACCCTTCTCTGCTACGTAACTACAGTGAGATCTAGCGAACTACAGTAAATAAGAAAGAAGGGGTTACTGTAGCACTCCGAAAACATTTACTGAAAAAGCTCTCGGATAAATGAAACAGATTATAAGTGATAAACTCAAATCAAATGCATAGGAATGTGATACTATAATTTCGTTCACCGGGTTCCATTTTTGAAAAAACTTTATAAATAATATTATTTATAGACGACGTAGAAATCTATCACTCCTGTGCTTTTAGTAGCCCTTAAAAGGACCGTTGGAATTAAGAATACAATTAAAATCGACCGCTGCCGCGAAGCGCTGTCTACGCCACCGGATGAACCGTCACGACGTCAAAATGGTCTGGCTATTAGGCCAAAACATCGCGAATGGTCAACACAGGCATAGCTAGGGGTGGGGAGCATTGGGGACACATGCCCCCTCAAAAGTTTTCAGAAATTATGTTGATTTTTCTGGCGCGATGTGTCCAAAAAATTGAGTTCAAAAAGGCAAAAAAGTCCAAATTTAAATTTTGCATGCTTGTTCAGCATAATAGTAAAAGTGCGAAAGTGTTAGCATACCAATTCGTCTATTCTCTGCTTTTTTTATCACTCTTTACAAGGAAATTTATTTTATTTGCTCTTTTTTTATTCTATCTCTTTAAATTTGCATTAAAATAATTCTATTTTATATGAAAGGAAAGGCCAGATTTTCTTGTGTTTCTGCGCATTTTCTGTTTTCTGAACTAGTTAATAAGACAGCCACAAATGGGCTTGAAAACGGTAAAAACATAATTCTCATTAATACATCTTTCAATGAGTTTATTGGCAGCGACCCGTTGCTGCGCTATATACTTAGCAGAGGTCGAAAAATGCATTTCAGCTCAGAAGTTTTGCGCAGTGTAGGAGTTCAACAATTTTAAGTGTCCTTGATCTTAATTCAGAACCGAGATTTCTGCCGATTTTGCGGAAATTTTAACGTTAGTAATTGAAAATTAGAGTGCTTTTATTACAAAATTTTCCGGGTTCTGGCCCCGGACCCCGCTGGTGGCGCTTGAGTGCGCCACCCCGGACCCCAGTTGTAAAATCTTGTTGCACATGTGCAGAAGAGTTTTTTAGGAGAAAAGTTAACCTTTTGGGGGCCAACGTTCCCAATCGCGGGAACATATTTTCAAAATTTTGTTGCAAAACAACTACTCATCTAATTTAAATAAGACTTGTTTTGGATGAGAAACAAGATGTTTGCCTATCCTGTGAGACCAATTTCAAAACTTAATTATAAGTATGAGCTATGCTATGCTGTCTTAAGTTGAACAAAAATAGCGAAAGTTTGTCATGTTCAGAAATTTGCATATTCTCAATTGACAGACAAAATCTTTGAGCCAAATGTCAAGCAGTCATGTTTGCAGAGGTTTTCTGATCATTTTAGTACCTATGTTATTCAATTTTATTTAGTTGGTCATCAAAAGTTATGGTTAAATTTATATTGATGTTCCCGTTTGGGAACGTTGGCATCCTAGGAGTGCAAAAATATTTAATTCCTGGAAAGGGAACAAAATCTATGAGGCAGTATATGTAACCTCGACTATGCTCTTTAGTGACCTCGCATGCATTCCTTCAATTTTCTAGAGCTCCACAAGCATTCTGGTATGACTTTGGTGCACATATTCAAAATGTTAAATGCAGGTTTATGGGATTCTTGACTTGATTTGATGTGTTATGATTACACAACAATGAAGCTCTTGATTTCTAGCGGATTTTAGGCAAAAATTCAAGTGTTCCTGTAAATAATTTTAGGTGCTTTTGCAGAAATTTCCTGCTCTACCTTACTTTGCTTTATTTTTTTACTATAACTTACAGAGCCATGAATCATTTGAGGCTTAAAGACAAATTTTCTTGAATTCAAGCTCAATATCATGTTTTTGATCTATAGAACTTGTACTGTACTATATCAAACTTTATATAACTACTGATTTCTAACATTTTTTAATAGCTCAGAAGCATGCTAGCAACATAATTAAACTTTGAGTGTAAGTTTATTGGACTATCGATAACAACTGCGGATAGGTGAATGTCCGAATGAGTAAACGTATGATATTATGACTTACTTTTATTCACTGTAAAATTTTACTTTTTGAAAATTGAATGAAATTGCCAAATTCTCTATATTACACCCTGGCTTCCTGTTATTTCCCGAATCTTGATTCATGGCTTCTAATTTTTAGTATACCAAAAAATGTCAATGCAGTGTAAATAGCTCTGAGATCACGGGCATTAGTTCAACAGCATAGAAATGAGAAAACCAATAAATTTTGAAAAATCCAGAGAAAACGAAAATACAGATTACAGCTCAATAATAGTTTTTTACTCATCTTAGCTAGACATTATTTAATGTTATCTAGAAAGCAAGCAAATCTAACAAAAGACAAATATAAAGTTACGGTGTCTACTGAAAGTGTTCTTGGTTTTCTGAGGTTTAAGGCTCCCATAAGGTTTCAAGTACTCAAAACCACACCCTTGTAGGCTCTCTATTTGACAATTTGACAGTTTAGATTACTTGTGTTATCAATGTTTGTAGCAGATCGCTTTAATCTTATATGTTTTGCAAAACATAACAGAACATGAAATTTGGCAAAAAAGTTCCCCAAGAAGCCAACGTTCCCAAATGGGAACATATGAACAACATAATACAGAGAATAACTTTTGCACTGGTTTTTTGCATACAGTCTTACATTTTACAGATTTGAAACATATTAAGATTGCATTGCTGTAGCACATCTGCATCATAGAGCGGACTCTAAAAGGTTAAAGAGATATGAAAGTTTTAAAAATTTGGTTACTGTTCTCTATGATTTAAGCGGTATAAATTGAGTTTAACGAGCAAAGACGTCAAAATTTTAGTGCGCATACCACAGCCGGTTACTGTCATTCTTTTTGTAAAGCTCCAGCATTGCGCTTAAAAGCCTGAATAGAGTCAAAATATCGTCATACTAAGATGATAATTCGTAGTTTTCCTCTTCAGCTCTGTTAGACTATTAGTATTCACAGAACTGCAACATGTTAACCCTAGCACTACTCAGCTGTGTAAAATTTACCCAGCCGTTGATTTTGTGTAATAGATTTTTTCATAGTGTTAGCTATGAATAAATATAGTACGTACGACAGCAAACAATGGTTTTACATCGAAACAGTAAAAAATCTGATATGGAGCCCTTAAACATGGAAATTTGGCAAAAAATGATAAATGTGCTGAAATTTCTAATGGGGGAAAAATTTCCCCCACACAAAATGACTGAAAAATCATTTTTATTTTGTTTGTTTCGTGTCTTGCAGCTGTTGAAAGTATTCCCAGCTACTGTATGTAGCTTTTAGCTGTCATTTCCATAAAAAATTCTAATAAAACCCCATTAAAACCAAAAAAACCCAAAATTCGAAATATCTGGGTTTTTTTTCCATCAATGACTACCACCCACATAAATCTAAACTAAACCTAGTGAAAATAAAAGTTTGACCAGGTAATGTGACTTACACGAAAAATTCAGAAAAAAATAATTTTTTGAACTCTGTGAGCGTGCACGCGCCATCATATAACCAGTCGTGAAAAATGTCTACCAGTCGAATTTCAACTATGATAGCTCTTTTTATAGATAAATGGACCGCGAATTTCATGAAATAAAGTATATGTATAGACGTTGATGTAATAATTTGCATCAAAAATGCAGAAAACAACAAACAAAAATTGTGAAATTTTGGCAATGGACTTCGAAGTGATTTTTCAATCGCTACAGTAAACCGTGGGTGCTTAAAGTGCTTATATCTGATGTCCAATCATTAAGATTTAGTCTGTTCGTTTTTCTTGTCCGACTATATGTCATGGTCATGTTATGGGGATGCCTGATTCTCGATTGCCTATAAAACATTTAACAGCTCGCAGGGGCCAACTTGGAAACGTCCCAAAAGGCAAGGGAACTTATTATGACCCCATTCAACCTTAGTCGAAAAAAGTTTAACATTTCGTGGCTACATCATCTTAGGTCAATCGCTGCCGACCGGGTGCAGTGGTGCACAATTTCCAAGAACATGGTCAATGCCCACTATGGGCGGAATGGCCGATAAGCAAAGTAAGCACGTAAGCAAACCCAGTGGTAAAGTACACCGAGGGTAACTCAATCCGGGGGGCCGGCTTGTCAGTTCTTATTGCCTAGTTGAAAGGTTTTCAAAAATTCACTTACCGCTTTTCAATCCGAAATTCATAAAAATCACCTGTTTAATTATTACGTACGATGACTGTCAGCATAGAGCTCGTTGTTGTTGGAATCATTGTTCAGTAGTGCTAGGAACAAAAACATTTCTGAAAGAGCTTTTGACTAGAAAATAAGTTGAAATTATCAATTTGAGAATTTCTGGGGTTTGGGGAATACATAGTTCAACTGACCTTGCATGCAAACCGGGGTTAAGCAAGTGACTACAAGCGTTCGGTGTCTAGGGCATAGCTGCAGAGATTCTCCGAAATGCAAGCGGTCAGCAATTTAGGACCGAGGAGATCGAGGCCATAGGAATTGAGGGTCACTTAGGTTGGGTCGTGACCACACCTGGGCGTGGGGGGTTTGGGGGTATGCACCCCCCAGAAACAAATACCCCCCCCCAGAAATCAAAATACCCCCCCAGAATTCAATTTTTGAAATTTTTTTCGTTTTTTCGCAATTTTTTGATGCCAATGGATATTGCTTGATGAGAAACGTCGAAAAATGGTGTTTTTATCGCCATACCACCATTTTTAAGACCATTTTTTGACCTTCAAAAAAATCTTGCACCCCCAGAATTTTCTTGCTGCCCACGTATGGTCGTGACCTTAGAGTGTCTATCAACCTGACCAGCGCTAAGAGTAGCATAGGTAGAAGAAGAAAAAGGGACAAATTAGTGATTTTCTTCAATATGCATGTTGACAAAAATGTGCTGTATTGTTTTGACCAAGCTTGCAGTATGCTGCTCAACTGAGCAATGGAACATTATTTAGTGCTCAATCTGTTAATTACAACTGACATTTTATGACAAAAATAAAATTATGTTATTTGGAATGCCGATTGGATTGTCTTTTAAGGACGGCGAGCTATGCACCCGACTGTTTTGGTCAAGCTTGGAGTAAGCCGCTCAACTGAGCAATAAAACGTTTGCTTGATTGTTTTGGCCAAGCTTGCAGTATGCTGCTCAACCGAGCAATGGAACATTATTTAACGTTTGATCCGTTAATTACAATTGACGTATTCCAACAAAAATAAAATCAGGTTATTTGGAACGCCAATTGAATTGGTTTTTGAGGACAACAAGCTATATGTAAAAAAGCCACCAAAGGATAAGAAAAAGTTATTCCGTTATTGCGAGTGCTGCCTAATTTGCCATTACCGCCAAAGAAGAATACGGGACAAATTAGTGATTTTCTTCAATATGCATGTCGACAAAAATGCGCATGATTGTTTTGGCCCAGCTTGCAGTATGCTGCTAAACCAAGCAATGGAACTTTATTTAACATTCGATCCATTAATCACAATTGACGTATTCCGACAAAAATAAAATTACGTTATTTGGAATGCAGATTGGATTGTCTTTTAAGGATAGCAAGCTATGCGCCTGATTGTTTTGGCTGCCACTCAACTGAGCAATAAAACGCTTTCCTGATTGTTTTGGCCAAGCTTGGAGTATGCCGCTCAACTGAGCGATAAAACACTGGCATGATTGTTTTGGCCAAGCTTTCAGTATGCTGCTCAACCGAGCAATGGAATGTTATTTAACGTTTGATTCGTTAATTACAATTGACGTATTCCAACAAAAATAAAATCAGGTTATTTGGAACGCCAATTGAATTGGTTTTTGAGGACAACAAGCTATATGTAAAAAAGCCACAAAAGAATAAGGAAAAGTTATTCCGTTATTGCGAGTGCTGCCTAATTTGCCATTACCGCCAAAGAAGAATAAGGGACAAATCAGTGATTTTCTTCAATATGCATGTCAACAAAAATGCGCATGATTGTTTTGGCCCAGCTTGCAGTATGCTGCTCAACCAAGCAATGGAACTTTATTTAACATTTGATCCATTAATTACAATTGACGTATTCCGACAAAAATAAAATTACGTTATTTGGAATGCCAATTGGATTGTCTTTTAAGGATGGCAAGCTATGCGCCTGATTGTTTTGGCTGCCACTCAACTGAGCAATAAAACGCTTTCCTGATTGTTTTGGCCAAGCTTGGAGTATGCCGCTCAACTGAGCGATAAAACACTGGCTTGATTGTTTTGGCCAAGCTTGCAGTATGCTGCTCAACCAAGCAATGGAATATTATTTAACGTTTGATCCGTTAATTACAATTGACGTATTCCAACAAAAATAAAATCAGGTTATTTGGAACGCCAATTGAATTGGTTTTTGAGGACAACAAGCTATATGTAAAAAAGCCACTAAAGAATAAGAAAAAGTTATTCCATTACTGCGAGTGCTGCCTAATTTGTCATTACCGCCAAAGAAGAATACGGGACAAATTAGTGATTTTCTTCAATATGCATGTCGACAAAAATGCGCATGATTGTTTTGGCCCAGCTTGCAGTATGCTGCTAAACCAAGCAATGGAACTTTATTTAACATTCGATCCATTAATCACAATTGACGTATTCCGACAAAAATAAAATTACGTTATTTGGAATGCAGATTGGATTGTCTTTTAAGGATGGCAAGCTATGCGCCTGATTGTTTTGGCTGCCACTCAACTGAGCAATAAAACGCTTTCCTGATTGTTTTGGCCAAGCTTGGAGTATGCCGCTCAACTGAGCGATAAAACACTGGCATTATTGTTTTGGCCAAGCTTTCAGTATGCTGCTCAACCGAGCAATGGAATGTTATTTAACGTTTGATTCGTTAATTACAATTGACGTATTCCAACAAAAATAAAATCAGGTTATTTGGAACGCCAATTGATATGGTTTTCGAGGACAACAAGCTATATGTAAAAAAGCCACAAAAGAATAAGAAAAAGTTATTCCGTTATTGCGAGTGCTGCCTAATTTGCCATTACCGCCAAAGAAGAATAAGGGACAAATCAGTGATTTTCTTCAATATGCATGTCAACAAAAATGCGCATGATTGTTTTGGCCCAGCTTGCAGTATGCTGCTCAACCAAGCAATGGAACTTTATTTAACATTTGATCCATTAATTACAATTGACGTATTCCGACAAAAATAAAATTACGTTATTTGGAATGCCAATTGGATTGTCTTTTAAGGATGGCAAGCTATGCGCCTGATTGTTTTGGCTGCCACTCAACTGAGCAATAAAACGCTTTCCTGATTGTTTTGGCCAAGCTTGGAGTATGCCGCTCAACTGAGCGATAAAACACTGGCTTGATTGTTTTGGCCAAGCTTGCAGTATGCTGCTCAACCAAGCAATGGAATGTTATTTAACGTTTGATCCGTTAATTACAGTTGACGTATTCCAACAAAAATAAAATCAGGTTATTTGGAACGCCAATTGAATTGGTTTTTGAGGACAACAAGCTATATGTAAAAAAGCCACTAAAGAATAAGAAAAAGTTATTCCATTACTGTGAGTGCTGCCTAATTTGCCATTACCGCCAAAGAAGAATAAGGGACAAATCAGTGATTTTCTTCAATATGCATGTTGTCAAAAATGCGCATGATTGTTTTGGTCCAGCTTGCAGTATGCTGCTCAATCAAGCAATGGAACTTTATTTAACAGTTGATCCATTAATTACAATTGACGTATTGACAAAAATAAAATTACGTTATTTGGAATGCCAATTGGATTGTCTTTTAAGGATGGCAAGCTATGCGCCTGATTGTTTTGGCTGCCACTCAACTGAGCAGCTCTCTTGATTGTTTTGGCCAAGCTTGGAGTATGCCACTCAACCAAGCGATGGAACATTATTTGGCGTTTAATCCGTTAATTACGACTGACGTATTCCGGCAAAAATAAAATTACGTTATTCGGAACGCCGATTGGATTGTCTTTTAAGGACGGTGAGCTATACGTAAAAAAGGCACAAAATAATAAGAAAAAATTTATTCTGTTATTGCGAGTGCCGCCTAATCTGCCATTACCGCCAAAGAAGAAAAAGGGATAAATCAGTGATTTTCTTCAATATGCATGTCAACAAAAATTTGCCTGATTGTTTCGGCCCAGCTTGCTGTATGCTGCTCAACCAAGCAATGGAACGTTATTTAGTGCTAAATCTGTTAATTACGACTGACATATTATGACAAAAATAAAATTATGTTATTTGGAATGCCGATTAGATTGTCTTTTAAGGTCGGCGAGCTATGCGCCTGATTGTTTTGGCCAAGCTTGGAGTATGCTGCTCAACCGAGCAATGGAACATTATTTAACGTTTGATCCATTAATTACAATTGACGTATTCCGACAAAAATAAAATTACGTTATTTGGAACACCAAATGAATTGGTTTTTGAGGGCAACAAGCTATACATAAGAAAAGCGCCAAATAATAAGAAAAAATTAATTCTGTTATTGTGAGTGCCGCCTAATTTGCCACTACCGCCAAAGAAGAAAAAGTGACAAATTAGTGATTTCCTTCAAATGCATGTTGACAAAAATGCGCTCGATTGTTTTGACCAAGCTTGCAGTATGCTGCTCAACCAAGCAATGAAACTTTATATAGTGCTCATCTATTAATTACGACTGACATATTCCGACAAAAATAAAATTACGTTATTCGGAATGCCAATTGGATTGTCTTTTGAGACGGCGAGCTATGCGCCTGATTGTTTTGGCCAAGCTTGGAGTATGCCGCTCAACTGAGCGATAAAACACTGGCTTGATTGTTTTGGCCAAGCTTGCAGTATGCTGCTCGACCGAGCAATGGAATGTTATTAAACGTTTGATCCATTAATTACAATTGACGTATTCCAACAAAAATAAAATTACATTATTCGGAACGCCGATTGAATTCGTTTTTGAGGACAACAAGCTAGACGTAAAAAAACCGCCAAATAATAAGAAAAAATTAATGCTGTTATTGCGAGTGCCGCCTAATTTGCCATTACCGCTGAAGAAGAAAAAGGGACAAATTCGTGATTTTCTTCAATATGCATGTTGACAAAAATGTGCTGTATTGTTTTGACCAAGCTTGCAGTATGCTGCTCAACCGAGCAATGGAACATTATTTAACGTTTAATCCGTTAATTATGACTGACGTATTCCGGCAAAAATAAAATTACGTTATTCGGAACGCCGATTGGATTGTCTTTTAAGGACGGTGAGCTATACGTAAAAAAGGCACCAAATAATAAGAAAAAATTTATTCTGTTATTGCGAGTGCCGCCTAATCTGCCCTTACCGCCAACAAAGAAAAAGGGACAAATCAGTGATTTTCTTCAATATGCATGTCAACAAAAATTTGCCTGATTGTTTCGGCCCAGCTTGCTGTATGCTGCTCAACCAAGCAATGGAACGTTATTTAACGTTTGATCCGTTAATTACAATTGACGTATTCTGACAAAAATAAAATTACGTTATTCGAAACGCCGATTGAATTGGTTTTTGAGGACAACCAGCTATACGTGAAAAAACTGCCAAATAAAAAGAAAAACTTAATTCTGTTATTGCGAGTGCCGCCTAATTTGCCATTACCGCTGAGGAAGAAAAAGGGACAAATTAGTGATTTTCTTCAATATGCATGTCAACAAAAATGTGCTGGATTGTTTTGACCAAGCTTGTAGTATGCTGCTCAACCGAGCAATGGAACGTTATTTAACGTTTGATCCATTAATTACAATTGACGTATTCCAACAAAAATAAAATTACGTTATTCGGAACGCCGATTGAACTGGTTTCTGAGGACAACAAGCTATATGTAAAAAAACCGCCAAATAATAAGAAAAAATTAATTCTGTTATTGCTAGTGCCGCCTAATTTGCCATTACCGCCAAAGAAGAAAAAGGGACAAATTAGTGATTTTCTTCAATATGCATGTCGACAAAAATGCGCATGATTGTTTTGGCCCAGCTTGCAGTATGCTGCTCAACCGAGCAATTGAACTTTATTTAACATTTGATCCATTAATTACAATTGACGTATTCCGACAAAAATAAAATTACGTTATTTGGAATGCCAATTGGATTGTCTTTTAAGGATGGCAAGCTATGCGCCTGATTGTTTTGGCTGCCACTCAACTGAGCAATAAAACGCTTTCTTGATTGTTTTGGCCAAGCTTAGAGTATGCTGCTCAACCAAGCGATGGAACGTTATTTGGCGTTTAATCCATTAATTACGACCACACCTGGGCGTGGGGGTTTGGGGGGTATGCATCCCCCCAGAAACCAAAATACCCCCACCCAGAAATCAAAATACCCCCCCCCCAGAATTCAATTTTTGAAATTTTTTTTTGATTTTTTCGCAATTTTTTGATGCCAATGGATAGTGCTTGATGAGAAACGTCAAAAAATGGTGTTTTTATCGCCATACTACCACTTTTAAGGCCATTTTTCGACCTTCAAAAAAATCTTGCACCCCCAGAATTTTCTTGCTGCCCACGTATGATTACGACTGATGTATTCCGGCAAAAATAAAATTACGTTATTTGGAACGCCGATTGGATTGTCTTTTAAGGACGGTGAGCTATACGTAAAAAAGGCACCAAATAATAAGAAAAAATTAATTCTGTTATTGCGAGTGCCACCTAATTTGCCATTACCGCCAAAGAAGAAAAAGGGACAAATTAGTGATTTCCTTCAAAATGCATGTTGACAAAAGTTTGCCTGATTGTCTTGGCCCAGCTTGCTGTATGCTGCTCAACCAAGCAATGGAACGTTATTTAACGTTTGATCCGTTAATTACAATTGACGTATTCCGACAAAAATAAAATTACGTCGATTGAATTGGTTTTTGAAGACAACAAGCTATATGTAAGAAAGCCGCCAAAGAATAAGAAAAAATTTATTCCGTTATTGTGAGTGCCGCCTAATTTGCCATTACCGCCAAAGAAGAAAAAGGGACAAATTAGTGATTTTCTTCAATATGCATGTTGACAAAAATTTGCCTGATTGTTTTGGCCCAGCTTGCTGTATGCTGCTCAACCAAGCAATGGAACGTTATTTAACGTTTGATCCGTTAATTACAATTGACGTATTCAACAAAAATAAAATTACGTTATTCGGAACGCCGATTGAATTGGTTTTTGAGGACAACAAGCTATACATAAAAAAAGCGCCAAATAATAAGAAAAAATTAATTCTGTTATTGCGAGTGCCGCCTAATTTGCCATTACCGCCAAAGAAGAAAAAGGGACAAATTAGTGATTTCCTTCAAAATGCATGTTGACAAAAATTTGCCTGATTGTTTTGGCCCAGCTTGCTGTATGCTGCTCAACCAAGCAATGGAACGTTATTTAACGTTTGATCCGTTAATTACAATTGACGTATTCAACAAAAATAAAATTACGTTATTCGGAACGCCGATTGAATTGGTTTTTGAGGACAACAAGCTATACATAAAAAAAGCGCCAAATAATAAGAAAAAAATTAATTCTGTTATTGCGAGTGCCGCCTAATTTGCCATTACCGCCAAAGAAGAAAAAGGGACAAATTAGTGATTTCCTTCAAAATGCATGTTGACAAAAATTTGCCTGATTGTTTTGGCCCAGCTTGCTGTATGCTGCTCAACCAAGCAATGGAACGTTATTTAACGTTTGATCCGTTAATTACAATTGACGTATTCTGACAAAAATAAAATTACGTCGATTGAATTGGTTTTTGAGGACAACAAGCTATATGTAAGAAAGCCGCCAAAGAATAAGAAAAAATTTATTCCGTTATTGCAAGTGCCGCCTAATTTGTTATTACCGCCAAAGAAGAAAAAGGGACAAATTAGTGATTTTCTTCAATATGCATGTCGACAAAAATGCGCCTGATTGTTTTGACCCAGCTTGCAGTATGCTGCTCAACCGAGCAATGGAACGTTATTTATTGTTTGATCCGTTAATTACAATTGACGTATTCCAACAAAAATAAAATTACGTTATTCGGAACGCCGATTGAATTGGTTTTTGAGGACAACAAGCTATACATAAAAAAGCGCCAAATAATAAGAAAAAAATTAATTCTGTTATTGCGAGTGCCGCCTAATTTGCCATTACCGCCAAAGAAGAAAAAGGGACAAATTAGTGATTTCCTTCAAAATGCATGTTGACAAAAATGCGCTTGATTGTTTTGACCAAGCTTGCAGTATGCTGCTCAACCAAGCAATGGAACTTTATTCAGCGCTCAATCTGTTATTTATTACTGACGTATTCCAACAAACATAAAATTACGTTATTTGGAATGCCGATTGGATTGTCTTTTAAAAATGGTGAGCTATGTGCCTGATTGTTTTGGCTGCCATTCAACTGAGCGATAAAACGCTTGCTGGATTGTTTTGGCCAAGCTTGGAGTATGCCGCTCAAGCGAGCAATGGAATGTTATTTGGCATTTAATCTGTTAATTACAACTGACGTATTCCGGCAAAAATAAAATTACGTTATTCGGAATGCCAATTGGATTGTCTTTCAAGGACGGTGAGCTATACGTAAAAAAGCCGCCAAATAATAAGAAAAAATTTATTCCGTTATTGCGAGTGCCGCCTAATTTGCTATTACCACCAAAGAAGAAAAAGGGACAAATTAGTGATTTTGTTCAATATGCATGTCGACAAAAATGCGCCTGATTGTTTTATCCAAGCTTGCAGTATGCTGCTCAACCAAGCAATGGAATGTTATTTAACGTTCGATCCGTTCATTACAATTGACGTATTTTCACAAAAATAAAATTACGTCATTTTGAACGCCGATTGAATTGGTTTTTGAGGACAACAAGCTATATGTAAGAAATCCGCCAAAGAATAAGAAAAAATTTATTCCATTATTGCGAGTGCCGCCTAATTTGCCATTACCGCCGAAGAAGAAAAAGGGACAAATTAGTGATTTTCTTCAATATGCATGTTGACAAAAATGCGCGTGATTGTTTTGACCCAGCTTGCAGTATGCTGCTCAACCGAGCAATGGAACGTTATTTAACGTTTGATCCATTAATTACAATTGATGTATTCCAACAAAAATAAAATTACGTTATTCGGAACGCCGATTGAATTGGTTTTTGAGGACAACAAGCTATACGTAAAAAAAGCGCCAAATAATAAGAAAAAATTAATTCTGTTATTGCGAGTGCCACCTAATTTGCCATTACCACCAAAGAAGAAAAAGGGACAAATTAGTGATTTTCTTCAATATGCATGTCAACAAAAATGCGCCTGATTGTTTTGACCCAGCTTGCAGTATGCTGCTCAACCGAGCAATGGAACGTTATTTAACGTTTGATCCGTTAATTACAATTGACGTATTCCAACAAAAATAAAATTACGTTATTCGGAACGCCGATTGAATTGGTTTTTGAGGACAACAAGCTATACGTAAAAAAAGCGCCAAATAATAAGAAAAAAATTATTTCTGTTATTGCGAGTGCCGCCTAATTTGCCATTACCGCCAAAGAAGAAAAAGGGACAAATTAGTGATTTCCTTCAAAATGCATGTTGACAAAAATTTGCCTGATTGTTTTGGCCCAGCTTGCTGTATGCTGCTCAACCAAGCAATGGAACGTTATTTAACGTTTGATCCGTTAATTACAATTGACGTATTCTGACAAAAATAAAATTAAGTTATTTGAAACGCCGATTGAATTCGTTTTTGAGGACAACAAGCTAGACGTAAAAAAAGCGCCAAATAATAAGAAAAAAATTAATTCTGTTATTGCGAGTGCCGCCTAATTTGCCATTACCGCTGAAGAAGAAAAAGGGACAAATTAGTGATTTCCTTCAAAATGCATGTTGACAAAAATGCGCTTGATTGTTTTGACCAAGCTTGCAGTATGCTGCTCAACCAAGCAATGGAACTTTATTCAGCGCTCAATCTGTTAATTATGACTGACGTATTCCAACAAACATAAAATTACGTTATTTGGAATGCCGATTGGATTGTCTTTTAAAAATGGTGAGCTATGTGCCTGATTGTTTTGACTGCCGCTCAACTGAGCGATAAAACGCTTGCTGGATTGTTTTGGCCAAGCTTGGAGTATGCCGCTCAAGCGAGCAATGGAATGTTATTTGGCATTTAATCTGTTAATTACGACTGACGTATTCCGGCAAAAATAAAATTACGTTATTCGGAATGCCAATTGGATTGTCTTTCAAGGACGGTGAGCTATACGTAAAAAAGCCGCCTAATAATAAGAAAAAATTTATTCCGTTATTGCGAGTGCCGCCTAATTTGCTATTACCACCAAAGATGAAAAAGGGACAAATTAGTGATTTTGTTCAATATGCATGTCGACAAAAATGTGCCTGATTGTTTTGACCCAGCTTGCAGTATGCTGCCCAACCGAGCAATGGAACGTTATTTAATGTTCGATCCGTTAATTACAATTGACGTATTCCAACAAAAATAAAATTACATTATTCGGAACGCCGATTGAATTCGTTTTTGAGGACAACAAGCTAGACGTAAAATAACCGCCAAATATTAAGAAAAAATTAATTCTCTTATTGCGAGTGCCGCCTAATTTGCCATTACCGCCAAAGAAGAAAAAGGGACAAATTAGTGATTTTCTTCAATATGCATGTCAACAAAAATGCGCCTGATTGTTTTGACCCAGCTTGCAGCATGCTGCTCAATCGAGCAATGGAACGTTATTTAACGTTTGATCCATTAATTACAATTGACGTATTCCAACAAAAATAAAATTACATTATTCGGAACGCCGATTGAATTCGTTTTTGAGGACAACAAGCTAGACGTAAAAAAACCGCCAAATAATAAGAAAAAATTAATTCTGTTATTGCGAGTGCCGCCTAATTTGCCATTACTGCTGAAGAAGAAAAAGGGACAAATTAGTGATTTTCTTCAATATGCATGTTGACAAAAATGTGCTGTATTGTTTTGACCAAGCTTGCAGTATGCTGCTCAACTGAGCAATGGAACGTTATTTAGTGCTCAATCTGTTAATTACAACTGACATTTTATGACAAAAATAAAATTATGTTATTTGGAACGCCGATTGGATTGTCTTTCAAGGACAATGAGCTATAGGTAAAAAAGCCGCCAAAGAATAAGAAAAATTTATTCCGTTATTGCGAGTGCCGCTAATTTGCCATTACCGCCAAAGAAGAAAAAGGGACAAATTAGTGAATTTCTTCAATACGCATGTCAACAAAAATGCGCCTGATTGTTTTGGCCCAGCTTGCAGTATGCTGCTCAACCAAGCAATGGAACAATATTTAATGTTTGATCCATTAATTACAATTGACGTATTCTGACAAAAATAAAATTACGTTACTTGGAACGCCAATTGAATTGGTTTTTTTGGACAACAAGCTATGCGTAAAAAAGCTGCCAAAGAATAAGAAAAATTTATTCCGTTATTGTGAGTGCCGCCTAATTTGCCATTACCGCCAAAGAAGAAAAAGGGACAAATTAGTGATTTTCTTCAATATGCCTGTTAACAAAAATCAAAAATGCGCTGGATTGTTTCGACCAAGCTTGCAGTATGCTGCTCAACTAAGCGATGGAATGTTACTTAGCGCTCAATCTATTAATTACGACTGACGTATTCCGACAAAAATAAAATTACGTTATTCGGAATGCCGATTGAATTGGTTTTTGAGGACAACAAGCTATACGTAAAAAAAACTGCCAAATAATAAGAAAAAATTTATTCCGTTATTGTGAGTGCCGCCTAATTTGCCATTACTGCCGAAGAAGAAAAAGGGACAAATTAGTGATTTTCTTCAATATGCATTTCAACAAAAATGCGCCTGATTGTTTTGACGCAGCTTGCAGTATGCTGCTCAACCGAGTGATGGAACGTTATTTAACATTTGATCCGTTAATTACAATTGACGTATTCCAACAAAAATAAAATTACGTTATTTGGAACGCCGATTGAATTGGTTTTTGAGGACAACAAGCTATACGTAAAAAAAACTGCCAAATAATAAGAAAAAATTAATTCTGTTATTGCAAGTGCCGCCTAATTTGCCATTACCACCGAAGAAGAAAAAGGGACAAATTATTGATTTTGTTCAATATGCATGTTAACAAAAATGCGCCTGATTGTTGAATCCCAGCTTGCAGTATGCTGCTCAACCAAGCAATGGAACGTTATTTAACATTCAATCTGTTCATTACAATTGACATATTTTCACAAGAATAAAATTATGTCATTTGGAACGCCGATTGAATTGGTTTTTGAGGACAACAAGCTATATGTAAGAAAGCCGCCAAAGAATAAGAAAAAATTTATTCCATTATTGTGAGTGCCGCCTAATTTGCCATTACCGCCGAAGAAGAAAAAGGGACAAATTAGTGATTTTCTTCAATATGCATGTCAACAAAAATGCGCTGGATTGTTTTGACCAAGCTTGCAGTATGCTGCTCAACCAAGCAATGGAACGTTATTTAGCGCTCAATCTGTTAATTATGACTGACGTATTCCAACAAACATAAAATTACGTTATTTGGAATGCCAATTGGATTGTCTTTTAAGGACGGTGAGCTATGCGCCTGATTGTTTTGGCTGCCGCTCAACTGAGCGATAAAACGCTTGCTGGATTGTTTTGGCCAAAGCTTAGAGTATGCCGCTCAACCGAGCAATGGAATGTTATTTGGCATTTAATCTGTTAATTACAACTGACGTATTCCGGCAAAAATAAAATTACGTTATTCGGAATGCCGATTGGATTGTCTTTCAAGGACGGTGAGCTATACGTAAAAAAGCCGCCAAATAATAAGAAAAAATTTATTCCGTTATCGCGAGTGCCGCCTAATTTGCTATTACCACCAAAGAAGAAAAAGGGACAAATTAGTGATTTTGTTCAATATGCATGTTGACAAAAATGCGCCTGATTGTTGAATCCCAACTTGCAGTATGCTGCTCAACCAAGCAATGGAACGTTATTTAATGTTCAATCCGTTCATTACAATTGACGTATTTTCACAAGAATAAAATTACGTCATTTGGAATGCCGATTGAATTGGTTTTTGAGGACAACAAGCTATATGTAAGAAAGCCGCCAAAGAATAAGAAAAAATTTATTCCATTATTGTGAGTGCCGCCTAATTTGCCATTACCGCCAAAGAAGAAAAAGGGACAAATTAGTGATTTTCTTCAATATGCATGTCGACAAAAATGCGCCTGATTGTTTTGACCCAGCTTGCAGTATGCTGCTCAACCGAGTGATGAAACGTTATTTAACGTTTGATCCGTTAATTACAATTGACGTATTCCAACAAAAATAAAATTATGTTATTCGGAACGCCTATTGAATTGGTTTTTGAAGACAACAAGCTATACGTAAAAAAAAGCGCCAAATAATAAGAAAAAATTTATTCTGTTATTGCCAGTGCCGCCTAATTTGCCATTACCGCCAAAGAAGAAAAAGGGACAAATTAGTGATTTCCTTCAAAATGCATGTTGACAAAAATGCGCTTGATTGTTTTGACCAAGCTTGCAGTATGCTGCTCAACCAAGCAATGGAACTTTATTCAGCGCTCAATCTGTTAATTACGACTGACATATTATGACAAAAATAAAATTATGTTATTTGGAATGCCGATTGGATTGTCTTTTGAGACGGCGAGCTATGCGCCTGATTGTTTTGGCCAAGCTTGGAGTATGCCGCTCAACTGAGAGATAAAACACTGGCTTGATTGTTTTGGCCAAGCTTGCAGTATGCTGCTCAACCGAGCAATGGAATGTTATTTAACAATTGATCTGTTAATTACAATTGACGTATTCCAACAAAAATAAAATTACATTATTTGGAACGCCGATTGAATTCGTTTTTGAGGACAACAAGCTAGATGTAAAAAAACCGCCAAATAATAAGAAAAAATTAATTCTGTTATTGCAAGTGCCGCCTAATTTGCCATTACCGCCAAAGAAGAAAAAGGGACAAATTAGTGATTTTCTTCAATATGCATGTCGACAAAATGCGCCTGATTGTTTTGACCCAGCTTGCATTATGCTGCTCAACCAAGCAATGGAACGTTGTTTAACGTTCGGTCCGTTAGTTACAATTGACGTATTCCAACAAAAATAAAATTACGTTATTTGGAATGCCGATTGGATTGTCTTTTAAGGACGACGAGCTATGCGCCCAACTGTTTTGGTCAAGCTTGGAGTATGCTGCTCAACTGAGCAATAAAACGTTTGCTTGATTGTTTTGGCCAAGCTTGCAGTATGCTGCTCAACCGAGCAATGGAACATTATTTAACGTTTGATCCGTTAATTACAATTGACGTATTTTCACAAAAATAAAATTACATTATTTAGAACGCTGATTGAATTCGTTTTTGAGGACAACAAGCTAGACATAAAAAAACCGCCAAATAATAAGAAAAAATTAATTCTGTTATTGCGAGTGCCGCCTAATTTGCCATTACTGCCAAAGAAGAAAAAGGGACAAATTAGTGATTTCCTTCAAAATGCATGTTGACAAAAATGCGCTTGATTGTTTTGACCAAGCTTGCAGTATGCTGCTCAACCAAGCAATGGAACGTTATTTAACGTTTGATCCGTTAATTACAATTGACGTATTCCAACAAAAATAAAATTACGTTATTTGGAACGCCGATTGAATTGGTTTTTGAGGACAACAAGCTATACATAAAAAAAGCGCCAAATAATAAGAAAAAAATTAATTCTGTTATTGCCAGTGCCGCCTAATTTGCCATTACCGCCAAAGAAGAAAAAGGGACAAATTAGTGATTTCCTTCAAAATGCATGTTGACAAAAATGCGCTTGATTGTTTTGACCAAGCTTGCAGTATGCTGCTCAACCAAGCAATGGAACTTTATTCAGCGCTCAATCTGTTAATTACGACTGACATATTATGACAAAAATAAAATTATGTTATTTGGAATGCCGATTGGATTGTCTTTTGAGACGGCGAGCTATGCGCCTGATTGTTTTGGCCAAGCTTGGAGTATGCCGCTCAACTGAGAGATAAAACACTGGCTTGATTGTTTTGGCCAAGCTTGCAGTATGCTGCTCAACCGAGCAATGGAATGTTATTTAACAATTGATCTGTTAATTACAATTGACGTATTCCAACAAAAATAAAATTACATTATTTGGAACGCCGATTGAATTCGTTTTTGAGGACAACAAGCTAGATGTAAAAAAACCGCCAAATAATAAGAAAAAATTAATTCTGTTATTGCAAGTGCCGCCTAATTTGCCATTACCGCCAAAGAAGAAAAAGGGACAAATTAGTGATTTTCTTCAATATGCATGTCGACAAAATGCGCCTGATTGTTTTGACCCAGCTTGCATTATGCTGCTCAACCAAGCAATGGAACGTTGTTTAACGTTCGGTCCGTTAGTTACAATTGACGTATTCCAACAAAAATAAAATTACGTTATTTGGAATGCCGATTGGATTGTCTTTTAAGGACAACGAGCTATGCGCCCAACTGTTTTGGTCAAGCTTGGAGTATGCTGCTCAACTGAGCAATAAAACGTTTGCTTGATTGTTTTGGCCAAGCTTGCAGTATGCTGCTCAACCGAGCAATGGATTATTATTTAACGTTTGATCCATTAATTACAATTGACGCATTTTCACAAAAATAAAATTACATTATTTAGAACGCCGATTGAATTCGTTTTTGAGGACAACAAGCTAGACGTAAAAAAACCGCCAAATAATAAGAAAAAATTAATTCTGTTATTGCGAGTGCCGCCTAATTTGCCATTACTGCCAAAGAAGAAAAAGGGACAAATTAGTGATTTCCCTCAAAATGCATGTTGACAAAAATGTGCTGTATTGTTTTGACCAAGCTTGCAGTATGCTGCTCAACTGAGCAATGGAACGTTATTTAACGTTTGATCCGTTAATTACAATTGACGTATTCCAACAAAAATAAAATTACATTATTTGGAATGCCGATTGGATTGTCTTTTAAGGACAGCAAGCTATGCGCCCGACTGTTTTGGTTAAGCTTGGAGTATGCTGCTCAACTGAGCAATAAAACGTTTGCTTGATTGTTTTGACCAAGCCTGCCTGCAGTATGCTGCTCAACCAAGCAATGGAACTTTATTCAGCGCTCAATCTGTTAATTACGACTGACATATTATGACAAAAATAAAATTATGTTATTTAAAATGCCGATTGGATTGTCTTTTGAGACGGCGAGCTATGCGCCTGATTGTTTTGACCAAGCTTGGAGTATGCCGCTCAACTGGGCAATAAAACACTGGCTTGATTGTTTTGGCCAAGCTTGCAGTATGCTGCTCAACCGAGCAATGGAATGTTATTTAATGTTTGATCCATTAATTACAATTGACGTATTCCAACAAAAATAAAATTACATTATTCGGAACGCCAATTGAATTCGTTTTTGAGGACAACAAGCTAGACGTAAAAAAACCGCCAAATAATAAGAAAAAATTAATTCTGTTATTGTGAGTGCCGCCTAATTTGCCATTACTGCTGAAGAAGAAAAAGGGACAAATTAGTGATTTTCTTCAATATGCATGTTGACAAAAATGTGCTGTATTGTTTTGACCAAGCTAGCAGTATGCTGCTCAACTGAGCAATGGAACGTTTTTTAACGTTTGATCCGTTAATTACAATTGTCGTATTCCAACAAAAATAAAATTACATTATTTGGAATGCCGATTGGATTGTCTTTTAAGGACGGCGAGCTATGCGCCCGACTGTTTTGGTCAAGCTTGGAGTATGCTGCTCAACTGAGCAATAAAACGTTTGCTTGATTGTTTTGGCCAAGCTTGCAGTATGCTGCTCAACCGAGCAATGGAACATTATTTAACGTTTGATCCGTTAATTACAATTGACGTATTTTCACAAAAATAAAATTACATTATTTAGAACGCTGATTGAATTCGTTTTTGAGGACAACAAGCTAGACATAAAAAAACCGCCAAATAATAAGAAAAAATTAATTCTGTTATTGCGAGTGCCGCCTAATTTGCCATTACTGCCAAAGAAGAAAAAGGGACAAATTAGTGATTTCCTTCAAAATGCATGTTGACAAAAATGCGCTTGATTGTTTTGACCAAGCTTGCAGTATGCTGCTCAACCAAGCAATGGAACGTTATTTAACGTTTGATCCGTTAATTACAATTGACGTATTCCAACAAAAATAAAATTACGTTATTTGGAACGCCGATTGAATTGGTTTTTGAGGACAACAAGCTATACATAAAAAAAGCGCCAAATAATAAGAAAAAAATTAATTCTGTTATTGCGAGTGCCGCCTAATTTGCCATTACCGCCAAAGAAGAAAAAGGGACAAATTAGTGATTTCCTTCAAAATGCATGTTGACAAAAGTTTGCCTGATTGTCTTGGCCCAGCTTGCTGTATGCTGCTCAACCAAGCAATGGAACGTTATTTAACGTTTGATCCGTTAATTACAATTGACGTATTCCGACAAAAATAAAATTACGTCGATTGAATTGGTTTTTGAGGACAACAAGCTATATGTAAGAAAGCCGCCAAAGAATAAGAAAAAATTTATTCAGTTATTGCGAGTGCCGCCTAATTTGCCATTACCGCCAAAGAAGAAAAAGGGACAAATTAGTGATTTTCTTCAATATGCATGTCGACAAAAAAGCGCCTGATTGTTTTGACCCAGCTTGCAGTATGCTGCTCAACCGAGCAATGGAACGTTATTTAACGTTTGATCCGTTAATTACAATTGACGTATTCCAACAAAAATAAAATTACGTTATTCGGAACGCCGAAACGCCGATTTAAAAAAGCGCCAAATAATAAGAAAAAAATTAATTCTGTTATTGCGAGTGCCGCCTAATTTGCCATTACCGCCAAAGAAGAAAAAGGGACAAATTAGTGATTTCCTTCAAAATGCATGTTGACAAAAATGCGCTTGATTGTTTTGACCAAGCTTGCAGTATGCTGCTCAACCAAGCAATGGAACTTTATTCAGCGCTCAATCTGTTATTTATTACTGACGTATTCCAACAAACATAAAATTACGTTATTTGGAATGCCGATTGGATTGTCTTTTAAAAATGGTGAGCTATGTGCCTGATTGTTTTGGCTGCCATTCAACTGAGCAATAAAACGCTTGCTGGATTGTTTTGGCCAAGCTTGGAGTATGCCGCTCAAGCGAGCAATGGAATGTTATTTGGCATTTAATCTGTTGATTACAACTGACGTATTCCGGCAAAAATAAAATTACGTTATTCGGAATGCCAATTGGATTGTCTTTCAAGGACGGTGAGCTATACATAAAAAAGCCGCCAAATAATAAGAAAAAATTTATTCTGTTATTGCGAGTGTATTCCAACAAAAATAAAATCAGGTTATTTGGAACGCCAATTGAATTGGTTTTCGAGGACAACAAGCTATATGTAAAAAAGCCACCAAAGAATAAGAAAAAGTTATTCCGTTATTGCGAGTGCTGCCTAATTTGCCATTACCGCCAAAGAAGAATAAGGGACAAATCAGTGATTTTCTTCAATATGCATGTCAACAAAAATGCGCATGATTGTTTTGGCCCAGCTTGCAGTATGCTGCTCAACCAAGCAATGGAACTTTATTTAACATTTGATCCATTAATTACAATTGACGTATTCCGACAAAAATAAAATTACGTTATTTGGAATGCCAATTGGATTGTCTTTTAAGGATGGCAAGCTATGCGCCTGATTGTTTTGGCTGCCACTCAACTGAGCAATAAAACGCTTTCCTGATTGTTTTGGCCAAGCTTGGAGTATGCCGCTCAACTGAGCGATAAAACACTGGCTTGATTGTTTTGGCCAAGCTTGCAGTATGCTGCTCAACCAAGCAATGGAATGTTATATAACGTTTGATCCGTTAATTACAATTGACGTATTCCAACAAAAATAAAATTACATTATTTGGAACGCCGATTGAATTCGTTTTTGAGGACAACAAGCTAGATGTAAAAAAACCGCCAAATAATAAGAAAAAATTAATTCTGTTATTGCAAGTGCCGCCTAATTTGCCATTACCGCCAAAGAAGAAAAAGGGACAAATTAGTGATTTTCTTCAATATGCATGTCGACAAAATGCGCCTGATTGTTTTGACCCAGCTTGCATTATGCTGCTCAACCAAGCAATGGAACGTTGTTTAACGTTCGGTCCGTTAGTTACAATTGACGTATTCCAACAAAAATAAAATTACGTTATTTGGAATGCCGATTGGATTGTCTTTTAAGGACGACGAGCTATGCGCCCAACTGTTTTGGTCAAGCTTGGAGTATGCCGCTCAACTGAGCAATAAAACGTTTGCTTGATTGTTTTGGCCAAGCTTGCAGTATGCTGCTCAACCGAGCAATGGATTATTATTTAACGTTTGATCCATTAATTACAATTGACGCATTTTCACAAAAATAAAATTACATTATTTAGAACGCCGATTGAATTCGTTTTTGAGGACAACAAGCTAGACGTAAAAAAACCGCCAAATAATAAGAAAAAATTAATTCTGTTATTGCGAGTGCCGCCTAATTTGCCATTACTGCCAAAGAAGAAAAAGGGACAAATTAGTGATTTCCTTCAAAATGCATGTTGACAAAAATGTGCTGTATTGTTTTGACCAAGCTTGCAGTATGCTGCTCAACTGAGCAATGGAACGTTATTTAACGTTTGATCCGTTAATTACAATTGACGTATTCCAACAAAAATAAAATTACATTATTTGGAATGCCGATTGGATTGTCTTTTAAGGACAGCAAGCTATGCGCCCGACTGTTTTGGTTAAGCTTGGAGTATGCTGCTCAACTGAGCAATAAAACGTTTGCTTGATTGTTTTGACCAAGCCTGCCTGCAGTATGCTGCTCAACCAAGCAATGGAACTTTATTCAGCGCTCAATCTGTTAATTACGACTGACATATTATGACAAAAATAAAATTATGTTATTTAAAATGCCGATTGGATTGTCTTTTGAGACGGCGAGCTATGCGCCTGATTGTTTTGACCAAGCTTGGAGTATGCCGCTCAACTGGGCAATAAAACACTGGCTTGATTGTTTTGGCCAAGCTTGCAGTATGCTGCTCAACCGAGCAATGGAATGTTATTTAATGTTTGATCCATTAATTACAATTGACGTATTCCAACAAAAATAAAATTACATTATTCGGAACGCCAATTGAATTCGTTTTTGAGGACAACAAGCTAGACGTAAAAAAACCGCCAAATAATAAGAAAAAATTAATTCTGTTATTGTGAGTGCCGCCTAATTTGCCATTACTGCTGAAGAAGAAAAAGGGACAAATTAGTGATTTTCTTCAATATGCATGTTGACAAAAATGTGCTGTATTGTTTTGACCAAGCTAGCAGTATGCTGCTCAACTGAGCAATGGAACGTTTTTTAACGTTTGATCCGTTAATTACAATTGTCGTATTCCAACAAAAATAAAATTACATTATTTGGAATGCCGATTGGATTGTCTTTTAAGGACGGCGAGCTATGCGCCCGACTGTTTTGGTCAAGCTTGGAGTATGCTGCTCAACTGAGCAATAAAACGTTTGCTTGATTGTTTTGGCCAAGCTTGCAGTATGCTGCTCAACCGAGCAATGGAACATTATTTAACGTTTGATCCGTTAATTACAATTGACGTATTTTCACAAAAATAAAATTACATTATTTAGAACGCTGATTGAATTCGTTTTTGAGGACAACAAGCTAGACATAAAAAAACCGCCAAATAATAAGAAAAAATTAATTCTGTTATTGCGAGTGCCGCCTAATTTGCCATTACCGCCAAAGAAGAAAAAGGGACAAATTAGTGATTTCCTTCAAAATGCATGTTGACAAAAGTTTGCCTGATTGTCTTGGCCCAGCTTGCTGTATGCTGCTCAACCAAGCAATGGAACGTTATTTAACGTTTGATCCGTTAATTACAATTGACGTATTCCGACAAAAATAAAATTACGTCGATTGAATTGGTTTTTGAGGACAACAAGCTATATGTAAGAAAGCCGCCAAAGAATAAGAAAAAATTTATTCCGTTATTGCGAGTGCCGCCTAATTTGCCATTACCGCTGAAGAAGAAAAAGGGACAAATTAGTGATTTTCTTCAATATGCATGTTGACAAAAATGTGCTGTATTGTTTTGACCAAGCTTGCAGTATGCTGCTCAACCGAGCAATGGAACATTATTTAACGTTTAATCCGTTAATTATGACTGATGTATTCTGGCAAAAATAAAATTACGTTATTCGGAACGCCGATTGGATTGTCTTTTAAGGACGGTGAGCTATACGTAAAAAAGGCACCAAATAATAAGAAAAAATTTATTCTGTTATTGCGAGTGCCGCCTAATCTGCCCTTACCGCCAACAAAGAAAAAGGGACAAATCAGTGATTTTCTTCAATATGCATGTCAACAAAAATTTGCCTGATTGTTTCGGCCCAGCTTGCTGTATGCTGCTCAACCAAGCAATGGAACGTTATTTAACGTTTGATCCGTTAATTACAATTGACGTATTCTGACAAAAATAAAATTACGTTATTCGAAACGCCGATTGAATTGGTTTTTGAGGACAACCAGCTATACGTGAAAAAACTGCCAAATAAAAAGAAAAACTTAATTCTGTTATTGCGAGTGCCGCCTAATTTGCCATTACCGCTGAGGAAGAAAAAGGGACAAATTAGTGATTTTCTTCAATATGCATGTCAACAAAAATGTGCTGGATTGTTTTGACCAAGCTTGTAGTATGCTGCTCAACCAAGCAATGGAACGTTATTTAACGTTTGATCCATTAATTACAATTGACGTATTCCAACAAAAATAAAATTACGTTATTCGGAACGCCGATTGAACTGGTTTCTGAGGACAACAAGCTATATGTAAAAAAACCGCCAAATAATAAGAAAAAATTAATTCTGTTATTGCTAGTGCCGCCTAATTTACCATTACCGCTGAAGAAGAAAAAGGGACAAATTAGTGATTTTCTTCAATATGCATGTCAACAAAAATGTGCTGTATTGTTTTGACCAATCTTGCAGTATGCTGCTCAACCGAGCAATGGAACGTTATTTAGTGCTAAATCTGTTAATTACGACTGACATATTATGACAAAAATAAAATTATGTTATTTGGAATGCCGATTAGATTGTCTTTTAAGGACAGCGAGCTATGCGCCTGATTGTTTTGGCCAAGCTCGGAGTATGCTGCTCAACCGAGCAATTGAACTTTATTTAACATTTGATCCATTAATTACAATTGACGTATTCCGACAAAAATAAAATTACGTTATTTGGAATGCCAATTGGATTGTCTTTTAAGGATGGCAAGCTATGCGCCTGATTGTTTTGGCTGCCACTCAACTGAGCAATAAAACGCTTTCTTGATTGTTCTGGCCAAGCTTAGAGTATGCTGCTCAACCAAGCGATGGAACGTTATTTGGCGTTTAATCCATTAGTTACGACCACACCTGGGCGTGGGGGTTTGGGGGGTATGCATCCCCCCCAGAAACCAAAATACCCCCACCCAGAAATCAAAATACCCCCCCCCAGAATTCAATTTTTGAAATTTTTTTTTGTTTTTTTCGCAATTTTTTAATGCCAATGGATAGTGCTTGATGAGAAACGTCGAAAAATGGTGTTTTTATCGCCATACTACCACTTTTAAGGCCATTTTTCGACCTTCAAAAAAATCTTGCACCCCCCAGAATTTTCTTGCTGCCCACGTATGATTACGACTGATGTATTCCGGCAAAAATAAAATTACGTTATTTGGAACGCCGATTGGATTGTCTTTTAAGGACGGTGAGCTATACGTAAAAAAGGCACCAAATAATAAGAAAAAATTTATTCTGTTATTGTGAGTGCCACCTAATCTGCCATTACCGCCAAAGAAGAAAAAGGGATAAATCAGTGATTTTCTTCAATATGCATGTCAACAAAAGTTTGCCAGATTGTTTCGGCCCAGCTTGCTGTATGCTGCTCAACCGAGCAATGGAACGTTATTTAACGTTTGATCCGTTAATTACAATTGACGTATTCTGACAAAAATAAAATTACGTTATTCAAAACGCCGATTGAATTCGTTTTTGAAGACAACAAGCTAGACGTAAAAAAACCACCAAATAATAATAAAAAATTAATTCTGTTATTGCGAGTGCTGCCTAATTTACCATTACCGCTGAAGAAGAAAAAGGGACAAATTAGTGATTTTCTTCAATATGCATGTCAACAAAAATGTGCTGTATTGTTTTGACCAAGCTTGCAGTATGCTGCTCAACCGAGCAATTGAATTCTGTTATTGCGAGTGCCGCCTAATTCTGCCAATTACGACTGCCAAAGAATGACAAAAGGGACAAATTATGTGATTTGGAATGCCGATTCAAAATGTCATGTTAAGGACAAAGAGTTATGCGCCTGATTGTCTTGGCCCAGCTTGCTGTATGCTGCTCAACCAAGCAATGGAACGTTATTTAACGTTTGATCCGTTAATTACAATTGACGTATTCCGACAAAAATAAAATTACGTTATTTGGAACGCCATATGAATTGGTTTTTGAGGACAACAAGCTATATGTAAGAAAAGCCGCCAAAGAATAAGAAAAAATTTATTCCGTTATTGCGAGTGCCGCCTAATTTGCCATTACCGCAAAAGAAGAAAAAGGGACAAATTAGTGATTTTCTTCAATATGCATGTCGACAAAAAAGCGCCTGTATTGTTTTGACCCAGCTTGCAGTATGCTGCTCAACCGAGCAATGGAACGTTATTTAACGTTTGATCCGTTAATTACAATTGACGTATTCCAACAAAAATAAAATTACGTTATTCGGAACGCCGATTGAATTGGTCTTTTGAGGACAACAAGCTATACATAAAAAAAGCGCCAAATAATAAGAAAAAAATTAATTCTGTTATTGCGAGTGCCGCCTAATTTGCCATTACCGCCAAAGAAGAAAAAGGGACAAATTAGTGATTTCCGCTCAAAATGCATGTTGACAAAAAGTTTGCCTGATTGTTTTGGCCCAGCTTGCTGTATGCTGCTCAACCAAGCAATGGAACGTTATTTAACGTTTGATCCGTTAATTACAATTGACGTATTCCGACAAAAATAAAATTACGTTATTTGGAACGCCAATTGAATTGGTTTTTAGAGGACAACAAGCTATATGTAAGAAAGCCGCCAAAGAATAAGAAAAAATTTATTCCGTTATTGCGAGTGCCGCCTAATTTGCCATTACCGCCAAAGAAGAAAAAGGGACAAATTAGTGATTTTCTTCAATATGCATGTCGACAAAAATGCGCCTGATTGTTTTGACCCAGCTTGCAGTATGCTGCTCAACCGAGCAATGGAACGTTATTTATTGTTTGATCCGTTAATTACAATTGACGTATATCAACAAAAATAAAATTACGTTATTCGGAACGCCGATTGAATTGGTTTTTGAGGACAACAAGCTATACGTAAAAAAAGCGCCAAATAATAAGAAAAAATTTAATTCTGTTATTGCGAGTGCCGCCTAATTTGCCATTACCGCCAAAGAAGAAAAAGGGACAAATTAGTGATTTCCTTCAAAATGCATGTTGACAAAAATTTGCCTGATTGTTTTGGCCCAGCTTGCTGTATGCTGCTCAACCAAGCAATGGAACGTTATTTAACGTTTGATCCGTTAATTACAATTGACGTATTCCGACAAAAATAAAATTACGTCGATTGAATTGGTTTTTGAGGACAACAAGCTATATGTCAGAAAGCCGCCAAAGAATAAGAAAAATTTATTCCGTTATTGCGAGTGCCGCCTAATTTACCATTACCGCCAAAGAAGAAAAAGGGACAAATTAGAGATTTTCTTCAATATGCATGTCGACAAAAATGCGCCTGATTGTTTTGACCCAGCTTGCAGTATGCTGCTCAACCGAGCAATGGAATGTTATTTATTGTTTGATCCGTTAATTACAATTGACGTATATCAAAAAAAATAAAATTACGTTATTCGGAATGCCGATTGAATTGGTTTTTGAGGACAACAAGCTATACATAAAAGAGCGCCAAATAATAAGAAAAAATTAATTCTGTTATTGCGAGTGCCGCCTAATTTGCCATTACCGCCAAAGAAGAAAAAGGGACAAATTAGTGATTTCCTTCAAAATGCATGTTGACAAAAATGCGCTTGATTGTTTTGACCAAGCTTGCAGTATGCTGCTCAATCAAGCAATGGAACTTTATTCAGCGCTCAATCTGTTATTTATTACTGACGCATTCCAACAAACATAAAATTACGTTATTTGGAATGCCGATTGGATTGTCTTTTAAAAATGGTGAGCTATGTGCCTGATTGTTTTGGCTGCCATTCAACTGAGCGATAAAACGCTTGCTGGATTGTTTTGGCCAAGCTTGGAGTATGCCGCTCAAGCGAGCAATGGAATGTTATTTGGCATTTAATCTGTTAATTACAACTGACGTATTCCGGCAAAAATAAAATTACGTTATTCGGAATGCCAATTGGATTGTCTTTCAAGGACAGTGAGCTATACGTAAAAAAGCCGCCAAATAATAAGAAAAAATTTATTCTGTTATTGCGAGTGCCACCTAATTTGCTATTACCACCAAAGAAGAAAAAGGGACAAATTAGAGATTTTGTTCAATATGCATGTCGACAAAAATGCGCCTGATTGTTTTATCCAAGCTTGCAGTATGCTGCTCAACCAAGCAATGGAATGTTATTTAACGTTCGATCCGTTCATTACAATTGACGTATTTTCACAAAAATAAAATTACGTCATTTTGAACGCCGATTGAATTGGTTCTTGAGGACAACAAGCTATATGTAAGAAAGCCGCCAAAGAATAAGAAAAAATTTATTCCATTATTGCGAGTGCCGCCTAATTTGCCATTACCGCCGAAGAAGAAAAAGGGACAAATTAGTGATTTTCTTCAATATGCATGTTGACAAAAATGCGCGTGATTGTTTTGACCCAGCTTGCAGTATGCTGCTCAACCAAGCAATGGAACGTTATTTAACGTTTGATCCATTAATTACAATTGATGTATTCCAACAAAAATAAAATAACGTTATTCGGAATGCCGATTGAATTGGTTTTTGAGGACAACAAGCTATACGTAAAAAAAGCGCCAAATAATAAGAAAAAATTTAATTCTGTTATTGCGAGTGCCGCCTAATTTGCCATTACCGCCAAAGAAGAAAAAGGGACAAATTAGTGATTTCCTTCAAAATGCATGTTGACAAAAATTTGCCTGATTGTTTTGGCCCAGCTTGCTGTATGCTGCTCAACCAAGCAATGGAACGTTATTTAACGTTTGATCCGTTAATTACAATTGACGTATTCCGACAAAAATAAAATTACGTCAATTGAATTGGTTTTTGAGGACAACAAGCTATATGTCAGAAAGCCGCCAAAGAATAAGAAAAAATTTATTCCGTTATTGCGAGTGCCGCCTAATTTGCCATTACCGCCAAAGAAGAAAAAGGGACAAATTAGTGATTTTCTTCAATATGCATGTCGACAAAAATGCGCCTGATTGTTTTGACCCAGCTTGCAGTATGCTGCTCAACCGAGCAATGGAACGTTATTTATTGTTTGATCCGTTAATTACAATTGACGTATATCAAAAAAAATAAAATTACGTTATTCGGAACGCCGATTGAATTGGTTTTTGAGGACAACAAGCTATACATAAAAAAGCGCCAAATAATAAGAAAAAAAATAATTCTGTTATTGCGAGTGCCGCCTAATTTGCCATTACCGCCAAAGAAGAAAAAGGGACAAATTAGTGATTTCCTTCAAAATGCATGTTGACAAAATTTTGCCTGATTGTTTTGGCCCAGCTTGCTGTATGCTGCTCAACCAAGCAATGGAACGTTATTTAACGTTTGATCCGTTAATTACAATTGACGTATTCCGACAAAAATAAAATTACGTTGATTGAATTGGTTTTGAGGACAACAAGCTATATGTCAGAAAGCCGCCAAAGAATAAGAAAAAATTTATTCCGTTATTGCGAGTGCCGCCTAATTTGCCTTTACCGCCAAAGAAGAAAAAGGGACAAATTAGTGATTTTCTTCAATATGCATGTCGACAAAAATGCGCCTGATTGTTTTGACCCAGCTTGCAGTATGCTGCTCAACCGAGCAATGGAACGTTATTTATTGTTTGATCCGTTAATTACAATTGACGTATATCAAAAAAAAATAAAATTACGTTATTCGGAACGCCGATTGAATTGGTTTTTGAGGACAACAAGCTATACATAAAAAAGCGCCAAATAATAAGAAAAAAATTAATTCTGTTATTGTGAGTGCCGCCTAATTTGCCATTACCGCCAAAGAAGAAAAAGGGACAAATTAGTGATTTCCTTCAAAATGCATGTTGACAAAAATGCGCTTGATTGTTTTGACCAAGCTTGCAGTATGCTGCTCAATCAAGCAATGGAACTTTATTCAGCGCTCAATCTGTTATTTATTACTGACGTATTCCAACAAACATAAAATTACGTTATTTGGAATGCCGATTGGATTGTCTTTTAAAAATGGTGAGCTATGTGCCTGATTGTTTTGGCTGCCATTCAACTGAGCGATAAAACACTTGCTGGATTGTTTTGGCCAAGCTTGGAGTATGCCGCTCAAGCGAGCAATGGAATGTTATTTGGCATTTAATCTGTTAATTACAACTGACGTATTCCGGCAAAAATAAAATTACGTTATTCGGAATGCCAATTGGATTGTCTTTCAAGGACGGTGAGCTATACGTAAAAAAGCCGCCAAATAATAAGAAAAAATTTATTCTGTTATTGCGAGTGCCGCCTAATTTGCTATTACCACCAAAGAAGAAAAAGGGACAAATTAGAGATTTTGTTCAATATGCATGTCGACAAAAATGCGCCTGATTGTTTTATCCAAGCTTGCAGTATGCTGCTCAACCAAGCAATGGAATGTTATTTAACGTTCGATCCGTTCATTACAATTGACGTATTTTCACAAAAATAAAATTACGTCATTTTGAACGCCGATTGAATTGTTTTTTGAGGACAACAAGCTATATGTAAGAAAGCCGCCAAAGAATAAGAAAAAATTTATTCCATTATTGCGAGTGCCGCCTAATTTGCCATTACCGCCGAAGAAGAAAAAGGGACAAATTAGTGATTTTCTTCAATATGCATGTTGACAAAAATGCGCGTGATTGTTTTGACCCAGCTTGCAGTATGCTGCTCAACCGAGCAATGGAACGTTATTTAACGTTTGATCCATTAATTACAATTGATGTATTCCAACAAAAATAAAATTACGTTATTCGGAATGCCGATTGAATTGGTTTTTGAGGACAACAAGCTATACGTAAAAAAAGCGCCAAATAATAAGAAAAAATTTAATTCTGTTATTGCGAGTGCCGCCTAATTTGCCATTACCGCCAAAGAAGAAAAAGGGACAAATTAGTGATTTCCTTCAAAATGCATGTTGACAAAAATTTGCCTGATTGTTTTGGCCCAGCTTGCTGTATGCTGCTCAACCAAGCAATGGAACGTTATTTAACGTTTGATCCGTTAATTACAATTGACGTATTCCGACAAAAATAAAATTACGTCGATTGAATTGGTTTTTGAGGACAACAAGCTATATGTCAGAAAGCCGCCAAAGAATAAGAAAAAATTTATTCCGTTATTGCGAGTGCCGCCTAATTTGCCATTACCGCCAAAGAAGAAAAAGGGACAAATTAGTGATTTTCTTCAATATGCATGTCGACAAAAATGCGCCTGATTGTTTTGACCCAGCTTGCAGTATGCTGCTCAACCGAGCAATGGAACGTTATTTATTGTTTGATCCGTTAATTACAATTGACGTATATCAACAAAAATAAAATTACGTTATTCGGAACGCCGATTGAATTGGTTTTTGAGGACAACAAGCTATACATAAAAAAGCGCCAAATAATAAGAAAAAAATTAATTCTGTTATTACGAGTGCCGCCTAATTTGCCATTACCGCCAAAGAAGAAAAAGGGACAAATTAGTGATTTCCTTCAAAATGCATGTTGACAAAAATGCGCTTGATTGTTTTGACCAAGCTTGCAGTATGCTGCTCAATTAAGCAATGGAACTTTATTCAGCGCTCAATCTGTTATTTATTACTGACGTATTCCAACAAACATAAAATTACGTTATTTGGAATGCCGATTGGATTGTCTTTTAAAAATGGTGAGCTATGTGCCTGATTGTTTTGGCTGCCATTCAACTGAGCGATAAAACGCTTGCTGGATTGTTTTGGCCAAGCTTGGAGTATGCCGCTCAAGCGAGCAATGGAATGTTATTTGGCATTTAATCTGTTAATTACAACTGACGTATTCCGGCAAAAATAAAATTATGTTATTCGGAATGCCAATTGGATTGTCTTTCAAGGACGGTGAGCTATACGTAAAAAAGCCGCCAAATAATAAGAAAAAATTTATTCTGTTATTGCGAGTGCCGCCTAATTTGCTATTACCACCAAAGAAGAAAAAGGGACAAATTAGAGATTTTGTTCAATATGCATGTCGACAAAAATGCGCCTGATTGTTTTATCCAAGCTTGCAGTATGCTGCTCAACCAAGCAATGGAATGTTATTTAACGTTCGATCCGTTCATTACAATTGACGTATTTTCACAAAAATAAAATTATGTCATTTTGAACGCCGATTGAATTGGTTTTTGAGGACAACAAGCTATATGTAAGAAAGCCGCCAAAGAATAAGAAAAAATTTATTCCATTATTGCGAGTGCCGCCTAATTTGCCATTACCGCCGAAGAAGAAAAAGGGACAAATTAGTGATTTTCTTCAATATGCATGTTGACAAAAATGCGCGTGATTGTTTTGACCCAGCTTGCAGTATGCTGCTCAACCGAGCAATGGAACGTTATTTAACGTTTGATCCATTAATTACAATTGATGTATTCCAACAAAAATAAAATTACGTTATTCGGAACGCCGATTGAATTGGTTTTTGAGGACAACAAGCTATACGTAAAAAAAGCGCCAAATAATAAGAAAAAATTAATTCTGTTATTGCGAGTGCCACCTAATTTGCCATTACCACCAAAGAAGAAAAAGGGACAAATTAGTGATTTTCTTCAATATGCATGTCAACAAAAATGCGCCTGATTGTTTTGACGCAGCTTGCAGTATGCTGCTCAACCGAGCAATGGAACGTTATTTAACGTTTGATCCGTTAATTACAATTGACGTATTCCAACAAAAATAAAATTACGTTATTCGGAACGCCGATTGAATTGGTTTTTGAGGACAACAAGCTATACGTAAAAAAAGCGCCAAATAATAAGAAAAAAATTAATTCTGTTATTGCGAGTGCCGCCTAATTTGCCATTACCGCCAAAGAAGAAAAAGGGACAAATTAGTGATTTCCTTCAAAATGCATGTTGACAAAAATTTGCCTGATTGTTTTGGCCCAGCTTGCTGTATGCTGCTCAACCAAGCAATGGAACGTTATTTAACGTTTGATCCGTTAATTACAATTGACGTATTCTGACAAAAATAAAATTACGTTATTTGAAACGCCGATTGAATTCGTTTTTGAGGACAACAAGCTAGACGTAAAAAAAAGCGCCAAATAATAAGAAAAAAATTAATTCTGTTATTGCAAGTGCCGCCTAATTTGCCATTACTGCTGAAGAAGAAAAAGGGACAAATTAGTGATTTTCTTCAATATGCATGTTGACAAAAATGTGCTGTATTGTTTTGACCAAGCTTGCAGTATGCTGCTCAACTGAGCAATGGAACATTATTTAGTGCTCAATCTGTTAATTACAACTGACATTTTATGACAAAAATAAAATTATGTTATTTGGAATGCCGATTGGATTGTCTTTTAAGGACGGCGAGCTATGCACCCGACTGTTTTGGTCAAGCTTGGAGTAAGCCGCTCAACTGAGCAATAAAACGATTTTTTGCGTTGCTTAGAGAAAGTGTGATTTTTAGCAGAGTTTGCGACTTTAGGTAGATTCTCCCTAGTCCCCTCCTTTTACATCCTTAATAATCCACAATTCCAAGTATATTCATCTTTTTTGTTCCATCGGAGCATTTTTCTTTGCTAGTGTCCAAATAAATTGAAACCACAGCACGAAAACGGAGCAAATTTGTTCAGGCCTATCGTTAGGATTGAGAAAAGATTTCTGAATTGAAAGGTACCCATTGATGAAATTAGACAAGACGCAGAATACATTTAACACACTCTTCAATAGATCCTATCTGAATTGAATAAGTGCTAAAGATTGTGATATTTTGTTTTCAAACATTTCTGTTTCCTTGGTAGCCGAAATAAGACATCTATTGTTTGTGTGTTATTCTTTATTAGTTTCTAAATCCTTGATTAAAAGTATTTGACATTAGCAGGTTTTAGGTTTACTTTGTATAGTCTTCTAAATAATTAAGTTTTGGAGGTCCCTTTAAGTATTAAAGTGCAAAATCTGGTCAGTAATCATGTACATTTCGAGTAAAGGGTTCTGAAATTATTTTATTGTGAGCATCATAGGAATGTGGTTTCATTATTGTGCCATTCAGTTGATGCTGTGATCACTGTTCGTTATGCCTTTATCTTATGGAATATATCTCTTTCTAGCTTTAAGCCATCAAAACAGATGTTGTTGCGCTTTACGTATTCTATTTACATGACTAAAAATGTAGCTCCTGATTAGAGCTGCACGCGGGTACCCGAATGGGTACCCAGTACTAGTACCCGGGTAGAAAATAATTTTACTACCCGGGTACCTACGGGTACCCGGCCGGGTACCCGAATCCCCTAATATAAAATGGAAAATTAGCACTGCAGTTATGCAATATGTGCTAAGAATTGAATTAGAAACTAGAAACATATTGCTTCTAAAGTGCGACTGAATCACAATTTAAATGTGATTTGATATAATCAACCGTAAAATGTTAAATAAGCGAGTCTGTTAATATTTCCTATTATCACAATATATCGCGCATACGGTCTAGGCATATTCCATTATTCAGCTCTTTAGTTACATTATTTTATCTGTGCCGAATTCTTCTTATTCTTCATTGTAAACAAATTTAAACAAGAAATTATCTTTTAGCGACGCTTTTTTATAATTCATTCACTTCTTTGACCATTATATAAATTTAAAGTGCAACTTTTATTCACATCGTGCGCGCAACTGTTTTAGTTAGACCTGGTTCAAAGCCTATCGATGTTCCAAATGCAGTCAGCCATAGGCGTAGCCAGGGGGGCATTGGGGGTACCTGCCCCCGAAATTTTTCAGAAATATTAAAAATTTTTTTGTTGCAATAATGTATGTCCAGAAAACTAAGTTCAAAAAGGCAAAAACTACAAAATTTTCCGCGCCGAGTCATTATTATTCATTGCTATATAGATCCAACAAATTTAAAAGCTTGAATCAGCTAAAATAATCCAGCACTCCACATCACATTAGTAATTTAATGCACTATTTGTTCGTTGAATGAAACTGCGCATGCTTGTTGAGCATGATAGTAAAAGTGCGAAAATGATTGTGAACCAGTTTGTCTATTCTCTGCTTTGTTTGTCTTTTGTGTACCAGTTTGTCTATTCTTTGTTTCGTTTATCTTTCTTTACAAGGACACATAATCCTATTTTAATTGGAAGGAATGGCCAAATTTTCTTATGTTTTGCGCATTTCTTGTTCTATGAACTGCATTTTGTTAATTAGAAGGCCACAAATGGGCCTGAAAACGGTAAGAACAAAATTTTCATGGATACATCTTTCTATATCTTATTGGCAGCGACCCATTGCTGCGCTATGTACCCAGCAGAAGGTCGAAAAGCGCATTTCAGATCAGTTTGTGCAATGTAGGAGTTCATCAATTTTAAGTGTTTTTAGGCTTGCTTTCGAACCGAGATTTGGCCGATTTTGCGAAAATTTTAACGTTACTATTTAACATTAAAATGTTTTTTTACAAAATTTTCCGGGACTCTGCCCCGGATCCCGCTCGCCACCTCAGACGTCCCGCAGCCATAAAATCTCGTTGTACATGTGCAACGAGATTTCAGGGAGAACAAGCCAGGTAAAAGGGTTAGGAATTTCTAAAAATTTCCGGCGTTTCGCACCGGCATTAATTTGTCCGTTTTGTATGATTTAAGCAGTATAAATTGAGTTTAATGTGCAAAAACGGCAAAATTTTCCGGCGCTTAGCGCCACCAGTTACTGTTCTTTCTTTTTGTAAAGCTCCAGCATTGCGTTTAAAAGCCTGAATCACTCTAAATATCTTCAGTAAAAGTTAGTAATTCGCAGTTTTCTCGTTAGAAGCTTGAATTGTCAAAACTGTTTTGTACAAATTTGGTAATTTTCTGCTCTATCAGATTATTAGTATTTACGGAGCTTTAAACTGTTAAGGGTTGAAAAGATGACTAAATTTCTTGGCACTTTGCGCCACTTATGAATTCCGAATTGTTTGTTAATAGAAAGGCCGTAAATTCTACATGAAAACGTTTATGCCCCCCGAACCAAAATTCTGACTAAGGTCTCTGCAGTCAGCTCCAGATAGACTTGGACTTGTTTTCGAATAAATTTTCATTTTCGGTTGATTTCAAAATTGCTTTTCGTCAATGTGTTTTCCTGCTTCAAATGTTTCAATGACGCTATGAAGGTACAAAACCTGCTTCACAATTTTTTGCTTTGAATTATGAAAATGACTCAAACTTCATTAAATGCATACGAATTCTTCAGATTAAAGCCTTGATTCTATTTAATCTTGCATTAATTTTTCAATAATTTTACTGCTTAAATATCACTTTGCCCTAGACCTCACTGTCAACCGTAAATAAACGATATTCACTGCATTCTCTTTTATCTAAGGTCCTACCCGGGTACCCGAATTACCCGGGTACCCGGGTAATGAAATAGCCGGGTACCCGGGTAGTAAAATTTGTAAAGTGTGCAGCTCTACTCCTGATGAAGATCAGGAATCTGTTATTGAATGTTTGTCAGCTTTTGATGTTGAATAAAATGTTATACTTTGTGGTGCAGCATTAGTCTTCCATTATTTTTGCATCTGCCTGTATAATGCAGATATGCTCCATGCGCTTTTTGTGAGAGAATTAATGTTCATTATTTAGCCTTGAGTGTCCTTAGGATTAACAGGCAAGAGATCAGAATAAAATAGTTGGGTGAACCAAGGTAAATTGGCCTGAGCATGCTTGATATGCATGTATACATACAATAGTAGATCTGCTGTACAACCTTTCCTGCAAAATATGATCCAGGAGTATTTTCAGGAGAATCAAAATATTTTCAGGAGAATTGCAGGAGAATTTTTACACAATTTTACCTCTGTGCAGGAGAATCTGAATTTTGGGACCTGGCAACACTGCGTCTGTTAATTTTCCAGCGTAGTGTGCACGCTTCTTTTCGCCGTACGCTTTGTCTTTAATCATTCGTGTTTGTGCCAATTGGCATCAGTTGTTGTATGCCTTTGGCAGGGCTTTGTGCCCTTGCTTAATTACATTGTTTGATTTTGCCCGATTAGCGTAACACGACGGTCAGCAGCATGTATCCTCCATGCTGTCGCTTTTTAATTGCTTCATAATTTTTCTGTCCAAAAAATATTGTAAAAATTAATTCTTTAATTAACGATGCTGGGCTCGGTTGAATTTCCGTGCTGTTGATTCTGTCCTTGTGCTACACTATACTTAGGAACCCTTAATATTTTCAAGCACCGGAATTCGGTCCAAAACAAGTTAAATAATAGTCTTTTTGAGCCCTCAATTAGGTTTCCGGGAACTTACTTTAATTAGGTACTTAATCTCAAAGGGTTTAAGTAAGTAAGTTTCACTAGGTGCGTGCGTAGAGGGACGGACTACCTTGAATAGGCCGGGCCGCTTACCCCCGAATCGCCGGCTGGTGATCGACCTCCTAAAAAGGGCGAGAACCCCGTGTGAGCGCATAAGCTTGAGATTCGGGTTAAGTAAGCGAAGTGAACGTAGCTTGAGTCTACATTAACACATCTGATATTTATTTGCCCTTGGGCCATTGTGGAGACTTAATTTTTTCATAAATGTTGATCGTAATATCAGAATAACGAATCCGACTGAAATTTTCTTTAAACTCTGTGGTTGTGTAAAGTTTACACTGCCTATTAACTCAACTCTTGTTCTAGAGCCTTGCGGAAGCTTAATTTTTTCAAAATGTTCTACGTAAAATCAGAATTGAGAATCTGACTATTAGTTTTCTTTACACCTAGTAGTTGTGTGAAATTTGCACTAATCATTTGTTGTTAAAATGTAGTTTATACTACAAATTTATTTTACTTCCAAATCTGAGCGTTAGTGTTCCTTACACTTGATATTTGCGTAAAGTTAATGCTGAAAAACTTTGATCTGTTAAAATAATGTAAGGTTGTCTTGTTTGAGAAGGATAATGCTGATGTTAAGAACAGTATTGCTTTCCGTGTTCTTGGACTGCTGTCATTATAATGGCATGTTACTGTATGTGTTTACTGACTGATGTACTCAAATCATACTAATTAAAAGCGGAGTACTAGCAAAGAAAAATGCTCCGATGGAACAAAAAAGATGAATATACTTGGAATTATGGATTATTAAGGATGTAAAAGGAGGGGACTAGGAAAAATCTACCTAAAGTCGCAAAATCTGCTAAAAATCACACTTTCTCTAAACAACGCAAAAAATCGAAGTATATTCTGCGGCCAACAGATTAAAATAAATATTTAATCATAAAATGATTGAATAAGCAGCACATTAGCTAGGAAATGACGTTGAGTAAACTAACTGTCTTTCTAAGCCAATTGAATGAATGGTTTAAAACAGTAGGAAACACTTAAGTTGACTTGAAACAGACTATATGTAGGTACACTAGCTTGCCCTTAAGGATTGTGTGCACTAATCAATCGGCCCCTGCTTTGCTTGCTTTAATGCTCAGACGAAAATAAAACAACTTTAAATACTATACCACTTAATTTTCTATCGATCAGGATACGAAGCTAGTCAGCGTTGCTACTTGCCATTAATTTAAAAAAATAAACATTACAAATTTCGTTTATACACTCTTATCTGAAACTTTGAACATTATTTAAAAAAGACACTTTTCAGAGGCTGCAGAATATACTTCGATTTTTGCGTTGCTTAGAGAAAGTGTGATTTTTAGCAGGTTTTGCGACTTTAGGTAGATTTTTCCTAGCCCCCTCCTTTTACATCCTTAATAATCCACAATTCCAAGTATATTCATCTTTTTTGTTCCATCGGAGCATTTTTCTTTGCTAGTTATAGTCTGTTTCACACAACTTCGGTCATAAATTTTTAAACTATCTCAGACAATAAGCTGACATATTGTCATTATAGCATTGATTTGATATATAAATATCGTAACCATACGTGGGCAGCAAGAAAATTCTGGGAGGGATGGGTGCAAGATTTTTCAAAGGTCAAAAAATGACCTTAAAAATTGTGGTATGGCAAAAAACCACCATTTTTCGACGTTTCTCATCGAGCACTATCCATTGGCATCAAAAAATTGCGAAAAAAAAACGAAAAAAATTTTCAAAGACTGAATTCTGGGGGTGCAAGCATACCCCCCAAACCCCCCACGCCCAGGTGTGATCGTAAACCTCGGCTTACTGTCGTTAAAAATTCGTAGAATTTATTCACTAAGTCTGTTTCACATAACTTCGTGCATAAATTCTCAGAATTTTCATCGACAGTAAGCCCAGGGTTACGATGATTATATATCTGATCAATGTTTTAATCGCGATCTGTCCGCTTATCGTCGGAGATGGTTTTAAAATTTATGACCGAACTTGTGTGAAACACACTTTAGAAGAGCGATTTAAATTGAAGCAGTAACCAACCACGATACTGTGCATGCCAACTGATAAAGCATGCGAACTATAAAATTTCATTGCATGGGCTATCTAAAGTCTATTTCACGAAACTATTTGCATAAATCACAATTTTCAAATCAATGTAAATTGACTACAAAAGCGGTTTAAACTGAAGAAACCATCGTGATACTGTGCACAGCAATTGATTAGCATATGCGGTTTTACTGCTTAAAATTGCATTACTGTGACTGCCTAGTAACAACTTTTGAAGCGATATTCTTGAATGCTGAAAATCGATTTTCATGCACAAGGTTTCGTGAAATTGACTGCAGAAGCTTCTTTTAAACAGGCAGAGTGTAGCCTTCTTTACTAAATGATTATATTGTTTAAAATATGATCTGTTAACATCGTCGTAAGATTACAAACCCTGACGCCTTTTGTACTCAGCTTGATCGATGATCAATAGCGATCTTCTATTATGGCCGTAGCCAAACGTTTGCAAGGGAAAAATCATTTTCCATCTGATGCTGATTTCGCTAATTTGATAGCGATGGTAGAAGACGCGATCGATAATGTAGTTTACCCGGAGCTGATTCCCCAAGGATCATCTGGCTCGTATTTTGTTAGGAACAAGCAGGGAGTAAGTTTGTAAGAAGTTAATATTGATGCTACGCTTAACAGAAGCATATACCGGCTCTATCCGGTACGGATCGTCTGGTCTGTGGTGCATACTTTGTACCAGGAAATTCACTATATTTTTATTAGCTTCTGGTGTCATCCTTTTTGCTGAAATCTTTGTGTCAAATTAAATTAATTAAATCATTATTTAAAGTCGAATAATTTACAAATCTTATAATCTTCAAATACATACTTTCATTTACACGGTATATCTTAAGGAATTCGTGGGCGTCTTTAAACCAAGAAACGAAGAGCCGTATGGCCCCAACAATCCCAAGTGGTCGAAATGGTTTCAGAGGCTACTTTGCCCTTGCTGTTTCGGGCGTGGGTGCCTTGCGTGGAATCAAGGTTACTTGTCCGAGGCTGGCGCATCGATCGTGGATGAAAAATTAGGACTCAATATAGTTCCTAAAACAAAAGGTTGTTTGGCTGGCATCTCCTACTTTTAACTACAGCCTTTTAGACAGAACACTAGCCGATGCTAAACGCAAGCAGTCTAATAAAAATAGTAGATTTGCTTCACATATCTTACCTGCGAAAGTAAGTAAACGTTACATCATATATGTAAGTAAGTATTAGTACATACTATATGTACCATGGGCACAGGAACAATTCATTACTTTTTACTGAACATTTATTTCCGCTTCAGCTGGATTTATATTCTCCCGAACATTTTCTTAGGATAGTTAATGCGAATGAAAGAATTTGAACTCATGGAATTCTTGCGGTCACTCGAAATTGCATAGACTTCCATTTTCGAAATTTTTCTTATTTTTCAAAATTTTTGGATGTCAATGGTTTTCCCATTCGTAAATATTTTTCCATTTGACGAATGTTTCGGTCCTTTTTTGGACTTTCGAGATTCTCGGACTCCGGGCATACTCTAACAAGACATGCATGTGGAAAGTTTGATGGTCTGAAAGCGCAAAAAGATAAAAGACGTAGAATTTTTTGGAATAATTTTTTGAAAATAAGTCGTAAGTTGACTGACGCTATTTTATCGTTTATATCATATTCTAATGCCATTCCAGCTAAAAAATCTGGTTGACTACCAGACCAGCTTTAATGATATTAAGTTAGTAGTTTGTGACAGGTGTGCATGGATAAGTGTGTAGCATGGAAGCTTAGGATGTTATAGTGAAACATATTCTTAATGAATATATTGCGCAGAAGTGAGTAAGAGCCCGAGTAGTCGGCTAGTACTACGCGTGTAAGCGCGGAAGATCCGGGAAACCGGTGCGGGTAAAATTTTGCTAAATAACGTGGTTGGCAGAATTTGCCACGTTACAATTAGGTATCTACCACCATAAATGGGTAGGAACTTCATTCTGGGGGTCTGGGTGGTTTAAAATTAGCAGAAATCTCAAGAACATTTCAAAAATTTGATTTTTGGGCTATTATAAAATTTCTTCCAATTAGCATTTATCTTCAATTTCTAAGTCTGTCCGCAGTCAAATCAATCTGAGGATTTATTATCTAAGCGTTGATAAACTGCAAAAGAATATTTTTAAATGGTTAATGTTTCATAAATTGATCGACACGATTAGCTTCAAGTATAAGAAGGAGTAAATCCGACGCGAAGTACCAGAAAATTTTAAAATTTTACTTTTATATAACGCATTTTTCCAACATTAGTTTGGGCTACTTTGGGTGGCTATAGCCATAGGCGGGCAGTACCGAAATTCTGGGGTGCAAGATTTTTATAAGTCAAAAATGGTCTTAAAAATGGTGGCGTGCATAGGCGGGCGGCACCTAAATTCTGGGGGAGATGCAAGATTTTTCAACGGTAAAAAATGGCCCTAAAAACGGTGGTATGGTGGAAAAACACCATTTTCAACGTTTCTCATCGATCACTATCCACTGGCATCAGAAAATTGCGAAAAAAATTTTAAAACTTGAATCCTAGGGGGTATTTCGGTTTCTGGGGAAGGTATTTTGGTTTCTGGGGGATTTAAAACAGTCCGACGATAAACTGACAGATTGCGATTATAGCATTGATCTGATCGTAACCCTCGGCTTACTGTCGATAAAAATTCTTAAAATTTATGCACGAAGTTATGGGAAACAGACTATAGACGTTTGGTTTTCATCCCTGAGAAGCCTACGCCAAATTCACTGCGATTCGGGCATAATTCATTGGAAGAATATTTTACGTAAAACATTCTTAAAATGCCTACCTTGTTAATTTGAGAGATGTGCTATTAAATGACTGGTGTCACCAATCACTGATTTTATATCTGATTAAGACTATGACGTCTTATAAAATAGACATTTGTCAATCTAAACTTTCATGCAAAATAGATTGAAAAGAAAATTAATGAAGATTCAGAAGCCAACGCAGAGTAAATGGGGAAACAGTGTTTTTGTGCATATGCTTGTGCAGGCAGGTAGCAGTAGTACCGTTGATTCAAAAGATGGTCTTATTCGTTTCTATGATGTTCAGAATTTCAATGGAAATCACTATATATGTATGTGTCTAGTTTGTTTTATTCCGATCAAAAATCAGTTTAAAAAATTTCAATCGTAGTTAGTAGTCTATCACAAAGCCTTACGCATAAATTAAAATTTTTGATCAAGTGTAACTCGATATAAGTTGTTTAAACTCGAGCCACAATCAGGATACTGCGCATATCTATTGGTAAGTAAATGAAACTTCACTACACGCAAAATTCAATTACTGTAGACTGCTTAGAAACCGCAAGTAGCTATGATACACGCTCGAGCGCTGAAAATTTATTTAAATCAGTCAAAATTAAATGAAAATATAATTTATTGCTGGAAAAAACAAAACAAATAGCGAAATACGATAAAGTAAACAGATATATAAGCAAAGGAGCCTGCAAATCAAATCCATGCACAAGGTTTCGCGAAATAGACTTTGAGTACTACCTACCTTATCTATTTGATTGTGCCTCAACACTCCCACCGTCTCAACATTCCCACTGTCTTAACATTCCCACTGTCTCAACACTCCCACTCGAATTCTCAACACTCCCACCGTCTCAACATTCCCACTGTCTCAACATTCCCACCGTCTCAACACTCCCACTCGAATTCTCAACACTCCCACTGTCTCAACATTCCCACTGTCTCAACATTTCACCGTCTCAACACTCCCACTCGAATTCTCAACACTCCCACTGTCTCAACATTCCCACTGTCTCAACATTCCACCGTCTCAACACTCCCACTCGAATTCTCAACATCCCACCGTCTCAACATTTCACTGCTCAACATTCCACTGTCTCAACACTCCCACTCGAATTCTCAACACTCCCACTGTCTCAACATTCCCACTGTCGCAATGCTAAACGGGACCATATGAGCATGAACCCCCTCTCGCCCAAGAATCTGGCGAACTTCCTAGAATTCTTATCATTGATACTATTTGGGACTTGATCCCGCCTGGAGCCCCATAATTTTTACGCTGCCCATGCATGAACGGTAAATTTCACTTAAGGGCGATAAGATTTACAACCTTGTACATATTCCAGTTCAGATTTAGGATTTTACATATCACTTATTGGTGATAAGATCTACGACCTTGCACATACCATAGCTTCGCCACTGAAATTCGCGAAACAGTGGTATGTGGCATCCGTGGCAGTAAAATCCGGAATCCGTTGAAGTAGAATATGTGCAAGGTCGTAGATCTTATCATCAATAAATGATGTATGAAATCATAAATCTGAACTGGAATATGTGCAAGGTTGTAAATCTTATCGCCCTTAAGTGAAATTTACCGTTCATGCATGGGCAGCGTAAAAATTATGGGGCTCCAGGCGGGATCAAGTCCCAAAAAGTATCAATGATAATAATTCTAGGAAGTTCGCCAGATTCTTGGGCGAGAGGGGGTTCATGCTCATATATGATCCCGTTTAGCATTGCGACAGTGGGAATGTTGAGACAGTGGGAGTGTTGAGAATTCGAGTGGGAGTGTTGAGACAGTGGGAATGTTGAGACAGTGGGAATGTTGAGACAGTGGGAGTGTTGAGAATTCGAGTGGGAGTGTTGAGACGGTGGGAATGTTGAGACAGTGGGAATGTTGAGACAGTGGGAGTGTTGAGAATTCGAGTGGGAGTGTTGAGACGGTGGGAATGTTGAGACAGTGGGAATGTTGAGACGGTGGGAGTGTTGAGAATTCGAGTGGGAATGTTGAGACAGTGGGAATGTTGAGACAGTGGGAATGTTGAGACGGTGGGAGTGTTGAGACGGTACCATCTATTTTTGGACTAGGTAGGTACCTACATACATAGGTACCTACTCATTCAGCATCATAGGTGTTATGCATGACTTATTTTATCTGAAGCTGAGCTGAATCTAGATTATATAAAGAGACTAATTTACGATTAGAGGCAACGCAATTAACGTTTATTGAGAAATTGTATAATAGGTACCTACTGAATTTAAAAACAAATAATCAGCATTTCCCGCGACGGAAAGTACTACCTGGCTCATGAATGATGCCTACGTCCACACAGCACCACAACATATCGCAGTTATGACCGCTTTAGCTATCTTCCTTCTTTTGAAAAAGTATACCTATTTATCTTGAGATTCTTCTTTTATAACTCAATTTCGCTTAATCTTCTGTTCTCCATGTGATTGCGAAATCTTATGCATGGATTACAATCTTGAACCAATTTGAATCGATGACAGAAGAAGTTTAAACAGCAATCATGATACTGTGCATAGCAATTGATAAGCGTATGGAGTTTCACTTTGAAAAAATTGAAAAGAATTGCACACGGTTTCGTTAAATACGAGTAGACTATAGACTTAGGTGCACATTTTGTTCAGTCTGTACGGTTTGGCACAACTCGAATTTTTCAGGTCTATGAAGCTAAAATAGTCTCAAAAACTTGGATGATACATAAATTTATATGACCATAATATAGATTGGCTCGCTACAAATGTTTGTCCCTGGATTTGTCAGCTCAACGGTATTTGATCCTAGTCAGTTAACGCCAGCGGCTTGCGAAATGTTTCAGCTACAATTTGAACGACTAGTGATTCTGGATTATATTATAAGAAATACCGGTAAGAACTGAATATGTCTTACAGACTATTGATGTCAAAAAAGAGTAAATAATTATTTCGTTTCTTCTTGCAATACGTACTAAAAAAAACGTAAAAATCATGTTAGTCCTTAGTTTCTGATTATTTTCAAGCAAGTTTGCAAAAAATTTGATTTTACATCCTTTTTTCGTCTTGATTTTGTCGTTATTTTCGAAAAAATTAATCTTCTTCCTATTCTAAGGAGTTTGAAATGTCCTGACTTTTCTATTCTGAGGAGTTTTGAAGGCCTAGAATTATTGTCGCACGTGACCGAAATTTTGAAAGTTCTAGAATTTTCAAAGTGTGAAGCCACGTGAAATATTATTTTTCTGCGCTTGTCACGAAGCTCTATCGACTATTATAACTTCTTTTATAGTCAAAAAATGAAGTTATGGTCGAATTGGGACCATAAACGCGAATGAGGAACCTTGGACTATCTATAGCCAGACCTTAGAAAAGGAATGTATGAAATATAACTTCCATTTGTATAGTGTCAGTAGTAAGCATTTCGAATTGAATGCGGGTACCTACCTAAATTGTTTTTACCGTATCCAAAATTGACCTAAACTTAATTAGTTTCAGAAGTGATACATAAAAATCATTGATATGTATGTAACGTGTCATTATAATTTTCTTGACTTTTCATATTTCTTGTGCTTACGGTTCGTTGCCTGGATGTTTAGATAGAACATCTGATAATTGGCTAATAAGATATGAGGAAAGGCTAAATCGCAGTGTCGAGGATTCTAAATCAAAAGGAGCTGATGAAGTTTTATCTCAGGTAACTGATAGCGGATTTAAGATGTACAAGACGGCCGCTCATATTGGCCTGAACCAAAACGAGAATCAAGAAAACATTTTTCTTGGCAACTAACTATTATGCAACATAAATTTCTTGACAATCTGGATGCTTTATGTGTATGAAGATTCAAGAGTCTTTAAACTTTCTAGATTATTTTTTGTAATGCCAAATTATGACATGATGAAACCTTTTAAAAAAACGGCTATTTCGCGTTTCTTTCCTACTTTTAATGTTTTTCCAAGAATCGTCCTTTTACTTAGAATCTGGATCCGCCACATTATGTTGAAACCATTTCCTTATACAAACGTCAAACGTTGAACCTCGTTCATATTTCTCCAAAAATTTTTTGACAGTGTCTAGTATGTTGGTGCATTAAAAGCTTTCTAACTGACACTGTCCCTTCTGATGACTCGTATGTTTCATCAGCGCTTTACCAGATGTTCTACCAGCAGATTTTCAAACTGAATAGACTATCCCTTACCTAATCACAAAATTTCGATTCGGCCGTGTTCTCGATCCAACTCTCTAACCATTTATGTATTTCTCTTCATTCCGGATGTTGCATAAATGCTTCTCACGTAATTTTTCACTCATCTTTGAATTCATTTATTCTGGACCACCGAATCCACCCTTCCACTCGATCCACTTTTTTAACTTCACCCGTTCTCTGGTACTTATAAAGTTGATTTATCGGTGAATGTTCGTAAATACCAAATTGATAGCATACACAGGGAAAATAAATAGGCATGTACTGAGAGGATTTCTAATCTGACTTGACGGATGAAATTGAAAATTTAACTGGAAAATTAAGATGTGATGAAGGCTAAAATTTATAAAAATAGGTAATCGAAACTACAATAAAACATTTTTAGAAACTTAATCAGAATAGTAGTTGAAGTGCTTTTAGGCATAAATCACTTTTTGAACTTTATCGTTTCTTCAAAGAGCTGAAAATAGTTGATCCTTCTGCTGAATTAATTAATGCTGATTGCGACTCGCATGCGTTGACCGCACCATTTCTCGTCTAATTAAGGTGGTACTTGCCAGGTTGAGATAGGCATGGCTGTAAAATCTAGGTTTCTAGAGTTAACAGCTTTTCTTACTAAAATGACAAAAAATAGACCACGGCAGGAATCGAGAAAACAGAATTTGAATTGGTGATGAATCAATTATTTCGAAAATTCGTAGTTTTAACCCTCACATACATAATTAGGACAGTCAAAGAATTAAGAAAATCTTTGTGTCTGGTCTGAAAATGTTCTAAGATCCAGAGAATAACTATTTTAATCAGATCATATGTAGAATTTCATTATATTATAGGATGGCGAACACATAATATGTTGTTTTGTTTCTCGATCATTATTTGTCTCTCAAAATTGTATTTTTGTGTGTATATGTAATACGTGTTTCAAAATAGCTTTTTTGGCACCTTTAAAACCAGAATCGGACGAATACAAGTGCTAAAAAATTGTATATTTTAAATAGTTACCCTATTCTTGCAGCAAGTGGTCGATGAGAATCACTCTGTAAAGATAACCTTAAACATCACGTTATACTTAAAGCTTTACGGAAAGGAACTTTTTCGGAATGCATGTGAACAATGAAATTTTAGGCTCTAAGTGGAGAAATTTTTTTGACATTTCTATTTTCATTAATTTATATCAGACGGTTCTTGAGATCTTATGCCCTATTTAAGTACAAAAATGCATATGTAGTAATATAGGCAATACACTTTAGCGCGAACGGCCAAAATAATGTGCATTCCAATTAAAGGTGTATCGTGTTTCTTTTGCATTTTACCTATTAGTCTTCACTTTCTAGAAGGACTTTGTCTGCTGTCCTCCTCCTTGATCAAAATATGACTCTAGCTGCAGGTCATGAAGAAATAGTTTTGTTTTTCATAGATTAACAAAAAAGTCGTGGACACCATTAAAATCATATCTTCCCAATGGAATGAAGCTATCAATTCTCAGTTGTCAAAAACATAGCTCACTGCAGGCCACATTTATTGCAATTATACGTTTACTAAATACATACTGATGCGTTAACTTCAAAAATCATGTCTGGAATTCATAATGCTGATTTCGTCTTACAGAAGCATCCGCTGCTAAGCAAAAGATTTGCAAAACTCTTAGGCAGCTTTAGTCCTCCGTTATCAAGTGACGCAGATGATCATCCTCCATATGTGAAATTAGCCGCCATTGATAACGGTCTTGCCTTTCCATTGAAACATCCTGATGAGTGGAGAACATGTAAGCTCCAATTGCTTACTGGAGATTTATTACACATACATAAGCATACCAAGCACACCTGGGCGTGGGGGTTTAGGGGTGTGCACCCCCAGAAACCAAAATACCCCCCAGAAATCAAAATACCCCCCCCAGAATTCAATTTTTGAAATTTTTTTCGTTTTTTCGCAATTTTTTGATGCCAATGGATAGTGCTTGATGTGAAACGTCGAAAAATGGTGTTTTTATCGCTATACCACCAGTTTTGAGGCCATTTTTTGACCTTCAAAAAATCTTGCACCCCCAGAATTTTCTTGCTGCCCACGTATGATACGACTGTTTTTGCTGCTTTGTAAGATGACTTTCAGTATTCTCGAACAATAATGCACGACTAGCGATAAAACATCTGTCTAGTCGGGTGGGACCAATAGATACACAGCATGGAAGGTATGGAAGGTCAGTCGGTCTGGGGGTCATATATTGAGCTTTTTGGGCCAAAATGACTTCCTTGAAGTCAAGAGACCCCCAAACCCCGCGCATGTCTGTTCAGGATGGCTTTCTGTTTACTGGCCGTGTACCAATAAGCATTGGATATGATTATTTTCGGTGGCTTCAAGCCTGGGTTAACACCTGCAATAATGTGATATCATGCCCTTACTATTGATTGTGCCGACTGTAGATGGCATTGACTTGCGGCAAAATAAAGGCCAAAAATATGTGGAAATCAGATATTTTCTGTAAAATGCTTCAAAATTGACAAGAAACTGTGGATTACGTAACGTGTACGCCATTTTAGCATTTTTTAGGTCATTTTGGCTCAAAACAACTTCTGAATGAATCATTGACCGGCCATGCCGCACATTCGATCGTACTGTCGTTTAGGCAAGGAATTTTTTCGATCGATAACTTAATTTTTTCGATAACTGTCGGTCATTAGCTACTGTACATGCATTACGACGCGCACATGCATTCTCATACCACATTGATTAATATCCGTGTGATTTGATTAACAGATCCATACTCGTGGATGTACCTAAAAGAGGCAAAGATTCCGTTTAGCCAAGAAATTAAGGATCACCTGATGCTACGCCTAAAGAGTATTGCTTTTGTAGAAGATCTGGTGCATAAACTTAAAGATTTATTTATGGTAAGTAAATAAATACATATGTAGTTATGTTTATGTACGTAAATGTGAAATTTGTTATTAGTAGAAAACATACATAGGCGTTCGCAGGTTTTAATTGCCTAGTAACTTAAACCATCTAACTTTGATTTAATGTGTACGTATATCATCCATTTTTATCTTCTTCCTGATTTATGTAGTTTTCTAGTTTTCAAAATTATGTAATAAGATCCTGAACGGTCTGAACCTAGAGCAAATCCTATCATAACGTTCCGACTCCAAATTTTACTGCAGATTCGAAAATCTAGTTGTTATTTGACAACATCCATTCGCCAGACCCGCCGTGCAATAGATCCACCGTACCGCTAAAACTGTGGCGGTTCCATAGTTACCGTAGAGGGCGGTCCTCAACTTTTCCTTAATAGTTGGAACAAATCCGCTGTCCATGTTCAATGCTTATCCTTCGTCCTTTTTGTTTATAACCTTATCCAGAATTTTTGTGAGTGCAAGAATATCCCGAAAAATTCAAACTATATTATCACTGAGCGAAAATCCGGCGTAGCCCCAAATTTTTTTATACAATTTTAGCTAAAAACTGAATAAACTGTGTTTTAATTGCTATAATTTTGCTCGAGAATTCATTGAAAGAGGCGTTAAATCTTCTGTCCGCAGGAAATTATTTCGGGCACATAAATTTGACAAGATTGCTAAAATATCAGTAAATGTGTCGTATTACGTATGTGGGGCGCGCTACGGATGGAAATTGACGCATGTTTGTTGACCGTCATGTGACCATAATTTCTCAAATTTTTCCGGATAATGCCTATTAATGACATTTATTTACTTTCTTGGCGGCCCGAAAGTCATATTTTTGCTCATGAAAACGATTTCAAGAGCAGAAGCAGCTTTTCCGGCCTATATTCTATTTTCAAGCATAACCTTCAAATTCGACGCCCCACGTCAAACTGCTACAAATACAAGAGATAGTGCAGTAATTCAAGCTTCTAAAGGTTCTCGCTTTAATTTCACAAATTTTCCGGCGCTTCACGCCCGACTTTCGCTAAAATCAAAGAAATTTGATAATTTTTTAGAGCGAGTTTTTCAAAAAATGTTGCACAAAAGCGATTTAAAATAAAGATAGACAACGCAAAACGTCGAAAAAACGATATTTCGAACGTGAAAGACAAATTTTTGGACCTATCGACTGTCTTTGGGAAAAGTTGGTGTACCGCTTCCTTAGGAAAATCCTATATCACGGCGTACAAGGAAGTTAAAACCGAAGTCAACCATAATCATTCTTTGACATTCTACATTCTGCAGCATTAAGTTTATTCTTCTTAATATCTACTAACATTTGACTATGGTGCTTTTTTGCACGTGAAATTTGAAAATTTCAGGCTTTTTGTTGCTTTTTCACACATATATAATTTTTTACACGATGAAAATATCGTGAAGATAAAAGAGATTTCGGGGCAGAAGAATGTGGTTGTTTCAGCACGTTATATGCTATTTAACGAAAGAGTTTATGTCCCTTTGCCTGAATACTGTGTGCTTTTCCTTTTCTGTATGCTGAGAATTTAAAACTGTCTATTTTCTTTTAAAGAAACTTCGTTGAAATCATAAATTCTAACGTACAAGTTCAAAATCGCTTTCACTTCAAGTGCTTGCAAATTATTGCCGGAACTTTTACGTGATGTACTCGTATAGATGAATTTTTGACGTTTTAGACGCTTTTGTACATGCAATTATAAAAACAAGACGACGGTTGCTGCCATAAGCTTTTCTGTAAATGATTTTTTGTGCCTTTTTATGCTTGCTTAAGGCTTAATTAGATAGGTTAAGGAGTTCTTCATATTTGTGCTAATAGCGGCTTTGCGTGAGTTTCAACATTTGAATTTAGGTCGATAAACATTTTTCGCACGCCATATTTGACAAACAAATGGCAGTCTTGCGGGGTCAGATACTCAATGTAAATCGCGCCTTTCTGAACAATAATTCACCATTCGAGCTTCTTCAAATGCCAAACGTCTTTGTCACATTGGACCCTAAACGAAGGTTTGGTCCACTGAGATGGCACATGTTCAAGAAGAAAAAGCAGGACAAAAAGCGTGGTTCTCGTGGTTTTGACATTATACCTCCAACGCCATAACTTACGGTTATGAACGTTCTATTGCCTCTAAAATATACTAACGACAATAAAAGGCAGAACAGAAAAAGCGTGGTTCTCGACGTTTTGACGTTATACCTCCAACGCCATAACTTATGGTTATGAACGTTCTATTGGCTCTACATAGATTATACTAACGACAGAATCGTAAGAAATACACGGTATATGATACTAATCACGATCTCGTAGTAAATATTTCATCTCTTTGCGCATAATGCTTGGAAATATGTCTCTCCTACCTAATGTGTCCAGTAAAATATTGCTATGCTTAGGTAACTACATGTAGGTACTCATATACCTAGAAATCTCGTGACAAATTTGTAAATATGAATTTATCATGCTATTTTTTTATCTATTGTAGCGATAGTTACTACATGGTTTTAGCTACTTCGAACTTTTGCCGTTTCTTTGGCTTCAATCGGTCTTGTCTTTGTATTGTAATCGTACATGATATTGGGGATTTTTCTTTAACCCCTAGAATTCGCAATTTTCCGAAAAATTTGTGAAAAAAAGTTCAGTTTTAAGCGTTTTTAGCTATCTGCTTGCTCAGAAACGTCAAATTTTAATCAAATCTTTCTCCTGATTTTCTGAAACTTTTATGTTTTTATGCTCTAGAAGGATAGAGAATTTTCAGAAACGCAAAAAAGTGATTTTTTTGACGCTCTATCCACCGTTTTTCAGTCCAAAAAGGCACTTTCGAATTTCGCCTCTAGAATCTGTGTATGTTGATTAACAGGCCCGTATCCAGAGAGAGATTCGGGGGCACAATGCTCCTCCCGAAATGAAACCCGGAGAATGATTTTTTCCTCTACTTCTGAGCGCTGGTCAGGTTGCTAGAGGCATACATGCCACGCACTAAGCTGATTGACCCTGGGTCTTCGTTTTTTCAATGCTTGTCAGCATAGGTGGGCGGCACCAAAGCTCTGGAGGGGGTGCGAGATTTTTCAAGCCAAAAAATGGCCTTAAAAATGGTGTTATGGCGAAAAAACACAATTTTTCAACGTTCCTCATCAAACACTATTCACTGGTATTGAATTCTGGGGGTATTTTGGTTTCTGGAGGGGAGTATTCCGGTTTCCGGGGGGTACATACCCCCCACGCCCAGGTATGCTTGTCAGTCAAATTTGTTACTGGATTTTTTTCGAAATTTTTCACCGATTCTATCTCGCAGGAAGCAAGAGCATCATTTGGAACGTCAAAAGTCTTTGACGCGCACCCATCGTGAGCATAGGTGGGCAGCACCGAAATTCTGGGGGGGTGGAAAGATTTTCAAAGGTCAAAAAATGGTCTTAAAAGTGGTCGTATGGCGAAAAAAACACCATTTTTCGACGTTTCTCATCGAGCACTATCCAATGGCATCAAAAAATCGCTAAAGAAGCAAAAAAAATTCAAAATTTGAATTCTGGGGGGGGTAATTTTGAATTCTGGGGCATTTCAACTTCTGGGGGTGCATACCCCCACGCCCATATGTGATCGTGAGCCCAAAAACCACATAAAATATTTTGAGGCCGCTGAACCTAGATATGTAATGATTAAAAATTTCGGGTGCAAGTTAATGACCTTCAATTTTTGTTCACAAATGACAACAAAAAAATATGCAAGTTTTGTCAAAAATTGATGAAGGGGAAAAATTTTCTGACCACAGGGAAAGGGTTGAGGGCTGGGGAGGGGATGAATGTGACCGACTGTGGGTAAGGCAGATAACCAAAGTACCCCTTGGCTGACCCCTATGATTGCCCTGTACATAATGCATTTATGATTGCTCAGTGCATGTATAATTTATTAATTCTATCAAACATGTTACAAGTGTAATCGCAAGCAAGCAACAAACTTAAATCATCTTCAATCACCAAGTTCTTTTCAATTTAATCTTCGATTTACTAGTGTTTTTCTGTGGCTTCTTTTTCGTTCGTTTTGCTTTAAGTTTCACTCGTTCGCTTCTGTTCAACCATTCAGGAAATCGACCATTTTCATCCAACAAAAATTTATTATACTTTTTGGGCGCTGTTGATGTATCCATATGTTCTGCGAAAACGTTTGTTGCTATATGTAGAAATAAGACTTAAAATAGTGATAACTAAAGAAATAGTCATAAGCAGGGTTAGAATTCTAGGAATTTTTGGATAGACCCACAAATTTTAAAAAGTAAAATTTGACTAAAAAATTAACGACAGGAATAAAAACCATATTAGCGTAAACAAAAGCACGAGAAAAACGGAAGAAATATTCTAAAATTCAGTGCACTTATCTAATAAAATAAATTAGCCCGTTTACGAGACATGCATGGATCATAAATCGACTATAAGAGTGGTTTAAACTAAAGTAACAATCACTAAACAGAGCATGCTATTGATATGTAAATGAAGTTTTACAATGCGAATTTTTATTACAGTAGACTGCCTAGAAACCACTTTTGTAGCTGCTCGATTGAGCGCTGAAAATTGATTTCCATGCACAAGGTTTCGTGAAATAAACAGTTTCTATGTACGTTTTTATATTTTGATATTTCACGCCGATTTTTAAGCTATCAAGCTGGAAAACCCAAGAATTTTAGCGTTTTAATCATTGGCTGTCCTCCAACCAAGCCGGCCCCCACCTGAAGTAAGCAGCAACTGAAATCTGAGAGTCCAACGTGGCCAATCCAAATTGCCAAGAATAGCACCAAAAATTCATTTCTAAGAGTCCATCAATTGTTGGGAGGTCCGTCTGATTCTAGGGGTTCAGGGATAACCATAACCCCACGCACATATGTGGCCACCATCCGCGCAGTGGCTAGAGGCGAAAAACAGAAAAAGGAAAAACCTTAGTTACAAAATTACTTGAAGTTGGCCAGAAACTATTATTTAAGATACTTTGCACATTATTTGAAACTAATAAAAATTTTCAGGCCATAGCTACTCCGACTAACCCAATAGGACCAGCCATGTTTTGTGCCTACTGTAGGGGCCACAAATCAGCATGGGAGGCATAAATGGACCCATACGTGGGCGTGGGGGTTGAGGTATGCACCCCCAGAAACCAAAATAACACTAGTTCAATTTTTGAATTTTTTTGTTTTCTTCTGCAATTTTTTGATGCCAATGGATAATGCTCGATGAGAAACGTTGATAAATAGTTTATTTTCGCCATTACCACCGTAGGTGGGCATAGTGTTGGCAAAGTTAGTAAAATACGATAGAGTTAGGGTTAGGGTTCACCCCATTCCAAAAAGTTAATAGGGTTAGAGTTAACTCTAACCCTATTCCTTAAAAAGGGGTTAACCCGTTTTAAAAGGGTTATTTATATGATGAACAAAGCACGCTTTTTGGCACTCGAAAAATTTGATTCAAAATAGACTGGACTTTTAAATTGTGCATCTTTATTGAAGTTGCTTTAAAGACAAAGCCCCTTTCCAAATCAGCAAACCCTAAACTTGCAACAATTGCAACAACAAAGATCAAACAATGCTTGCCTGGCTGCTTTTAGGCAGTAACAAGAGCTACCTAGCTTTGTCCATATATATATATATATATATATATATATCTATATATATATGTATATATATATATATATATATATATATATATATATATATATATATATATATATATATATATATATATATATTGCATGGTTAGTATTCAGACATTGCTGTGTACCTATGTACTCGTACATGCTAGCATACCTAGGATGTAATTAAAAACCTCGGAAATGCCAATGTAGTACATTTAAACAATTCAAAATAGTACAAGAATAAGACGAAGACAATATAACAATAGGACAATTTATCGCAAATTAGACTTGAATAAACACTTCCAATTCCAGAGTTTTATCACTAAGATTATGTCGGTTTTTATCCAATATGACACTCGCTTGACTGAAAATGCGTTCAGCCGGAGCGATCAATGAGACGACCAGGGTTGCCAAGTGCTCTTGTCAAAAAGCCCCATTTTCGGTCACAAAAAACCTCAAAATGGCTAAAAATGGCTTTAAAACCCCCTACACAACGGTGAAGCATAGGCGCAAAAAAACCCCAATCGCTTCAAGGTGCCCCCAATGCTCCCAAAAAACTCCTAAATTGGGGAAGAACTCCTAACTCGGCAACACTGGAGACGACGACGACGGGAATTATTTACTTGAAAAAAACAGTAATAAAAATCGTAAGTTATAACTGCACGAATGAATAACTTACTCACCCTTTTTTAACCCTTTCTCGGTTGGAAATTCAAAGAGTTAGGGTTAACCCCGATGGTCACTAACTCACCCAAAATAGGGTTAACTCTATTGAAAAAGTGATGGGTTAACCCTATTTTGGGTTGAGTTAGAGTTAACTCTGCCAACACTAGGTGGGCAGCACCAAAATTCTGCAGGAGAGTGCAAGATTTTTCAAAGGTCAAAAAACGGTCTTAAAAATGGTATAGGCATGGCGAAAAACACCATTTTTCAACGTGTCTCATCGAGCACTACCCATTGACATCAAAAAATTGCGAAAAAAAGGAAAAATTTCAAAAATTGAATTCTGTGAGGGGGGAGTATTTTGATTTCTGGGGATATATTCGGCCTACTAGGGGTGCATACCCCCTAATCTTCTCCACCCCCATGTGTACATAACACCATTTGAAAGACCAATTTTACTCTTTGAAAAATCTTGCACAACCTCACCCAGAATTTTGGTGCTGCAGGTGCAAGATTTTTCAAAGGTCAAAAAAGGTCTTAAAAATGGTAGCATGGCGAAAAACACAATTTTTCAACGTTTCCCATCAAGCACTATCCATTAACATCAAAAGAGTACGAAAAACAATCAAAAATTGAATTCTGAGGGGGGTATTTTAGTTTCTGGGGAATGCATGCATACTCCCCAAACCCCCACACGCCCACGTGTGCTGCTCACCTGACTCCTCAGAATCCAAAACACCTTTCAATAATTCAAAAGACCCCAGAATTAAATTAATTGTTTTAGTGTTTTTGCGATTTTCGGAACCAATAATTTCATCCCCGAAATTCATGCGTAAAATGTCCGATGAATTCAAAATCGTCTTAGAGTAACTCAGTTCTTGGTTACGGAGCATACAAGGGCAGAAAAAATTCTGGGGGTCTGATTAGGTGAAATCGCCAAAAATGTAAGTAAAAATAGAATTCGGTTGGTCTAAGGTAATCTGCGAGGGGTTAACTTCTGGGGATTGCAAACATACGTGGGCAGCACCAAAATTGGGGGGAGCGGGGTGTGTAAGATTTTTCAAAAGTAAACAAATGGCCTTAAAAATGATGGTATGGCGAAAAAACACCATTTTCAACGCTTCTCATTGAGCACTATCCATTGGCATCAAAAAATTGCGAGAAAAAAATTTTAAAAATTGAATTCTGGAGGGGTATTTTGTTTCTCGGGGGGGGGGTGCATACCCCCAACCCCCCACGCACAGGTGTGATTGCAAAACAGGGATCGACCGAGGTTCCCGAGCCCAACCAGTCTTTAGACGTCCGGGCCCGGACCTGGTTTTTAAAGACCGGGCTCGGACGCGGGCCTAAATTATTATGCTATTTAACGTTCTTGGAGAATACAAGTGCGCGCTTTCCTGCCGATTGAAGTTAATTGCCTAAAAAATATAGAAAACGTAATTAAATTAAGCTAGAATGAGCTTAGCAGCAAATGTACCACGCTGCTTATCACTTGGCCGATTAGTAGACGAGCTTATATTGTTGTTAGTTATTCATTCTCCGAGTTATTCCTTTTCTGTGCATTCTATGTTATCTTTCATGTTCATTTTTGTACACTAAATTTATATCTTCTCACTTAATTATACGTTATTTCTACCATTTATCTTAGCATGATGTCATAGCCAGGTTTTAAATTATTATTTTTTCTAAATGAATTCTAAAAGATTTTATACTTTCACGAATTACTTTCATTCAATTTTGATCGCATTCTACAATATTCGAGCCATGATCTCAAGCCTTGTTTTCTCAAGTCCTCCCTGATGGAAACTTGTCAAAGAGTTTGCGCTCAGCATAACGCAGCTTCATATGTATATAGCTCAGGCTGAACGACATATTCTTGCCTTAGTTTTAAAAGTAAAATTGTTCACTTTTTTATTACAGTTAAATGGATTAAAATGTTCGATTGTACTCAAAATGAGTACTAATTCACTAGAGTATTACACACTTTTAAAAATTTTGATTTGTAAATAAGCTAGATAATGAAGAAAGTTCAAAATGAGTGATGCCTGATTTTTTAACGAGTGACCTCAGTTTGCTCCTGCATGATCTTTGCTGTAAAAATAATGAAAGCAGCGAATTATCTACTCAAAAAGGAACAACACGTGATTTACGTGTACCTACCATAGGTGGGCGGCACCAAAGCTTTGGGGAGGGGTTGCAAGATTTTTTTAAAGGTCAAAAATGGCCTTAAAAATGCGGTTTGGCGAAAAAACACCATTTTCAACGTTTCTCATTGAGCACTATCCACTGGCATCAAAAAATTGTGTAAAACAAAAAATTTCTAAAATTGAATTCGGGGGTATTCTGGTTTCTGGAGGGTATTTTGGTTTCTAGGAGTGCATACCCCCACGCCCAGGTATGGTACCTACTAACAGTTCTACAGTACATTAGGAGTTAATGAGATCAAAGACAATATAAGTGAGGCAAGAAAACTGAAGTAACTGTCATATCTCAAACATTTACTTCGATTTCCACATATTCTATCTCATTCATACTTTGAAACAATTAAAAACTATTTAGATAAATTTTTGGAGCTTTTTTCCAGTTTTTTCATTGCAGCATGAACTCTCGTCGTGCACAATATCTAGATCAGATCCGCTATTGAGAATGAAGAAATGGTTGACTTCGCAGAAGCAAAAAAGAACATTTTTAGTATTCAGGACAACTTCTGGTCTAGTAAACTACCAAGAATGGGAAATCTTATCACGTAATATCAACCATGCTCCAAGAGTAAGTAAAGATTGAGATGTCAGAAATTTTTAGCTAACATACTGTAGAATACAATTTTCCGAAAATCTTAAAAATAGATCAATTCAGAACTGCTTATTCACATATATTTTCTAAAACGTTACCTACTGCAGTCTGACAAAAAAAGCGCAATGTTTTGTATGCATTAATTTAGCACTATTGCAGAAAGCTACTTATGACATGGATGAAAAATAGAGAGGTTTTTCCACCATGTCGTTTATATACTGAAGCCTGAATTATCTTAAAGTAGTGTCGTGATAAGCTAATATCTATTTATTTCATACTAATCCCTACGGTGCTTAATAAAGACTAAATACTTCCACATTTGCCTAAATCTACCTAAACTAACTATCATGTCTTAAGCATATACTACACATCTAATATCATCACAGGTAGCGCGTTAGCGAGTATACCTATAATATACTTGAGTACCTCCAACATATGTCTACCCCCTACAGCTATAACGGGACATATTTAGAAGGTGAAGTGTTTTTAAAGGATAGATCATTAAAAACTCAATGGGTTTTTGTTTTTTTCACACCCAATACCGAGTATGTAATGAGCGTGTAAAGTTTTGGCTTACACATTATAACATATACAAATGTTTGACGGTTTTTTAGCCAGGCTTGTACACAACTCTTCTTAAATGCTACATACAATTCAATGGTATAGAATTGTAGAGGATTAGAGGATAGAATTTCTAGACCCTATTTTTTTGTTTTTTGAATTTCGCATTAGTTCTTGAGGGGAGTGTAAAGAGCGTAAAAATCAGCGGGTGTGAAGATAGATTTTGGTTGCGTTTTTGCCTTTTTGATGTCTGCCAACAACTCTGGATATGAATCCCATTTTTCCGATAGAATTGTACTACGGCTTGAGGTCTACTTTGTGCTCATCAGCAAACTTTTTACACCCAATACGAGTTAGATCTAGGGATTTTAACTTTACACTCTAGTGGATAGTGTAAAAAACAGAATTTTGTCAAAGATTTTTCCGCCAACTTCTCCGGTTATAAGTCGCGATAGATTCAATACAATAAATATAAAATACTTTTCAAGGGCTATACGTCGCAGCAAACTGAGTTTAAAAATATTCAATATTAAGTCACTTCTGGAGGTGTAAAATTCGAAATCAGGGACGTAATATATGCGAAAAAACACGTTTTTTTCCATTTTTTTGATTGGTCAATATCTCAAATATTTTGCGAAAAAGAAGTTTTCCACACAAAAACGTACTACAATTCAAAGGCTTCAAACTGGCCCAAATCGAACTTCTTTACACTCAATTGGAAATCGGTTCAGATTTTTAAAATTTACAATGTGGTGGATGGTGGAAAAATACGTTTTCGTCCCTTCTTTTGTTCAACACTTTCTCCATATAGAAGTCAGGATAAGTCAAATAGAATAAAAATAAAGTGCTTTTTAAGGGGTAAATGTCAAAGCAAATTGCATTTATTTACATCAATATGTAGCTAATCGGGAGGTGTAAAGTCAAAAACTGGGAGGTGTTAAACGTGTTTCTGTCTTGATTTTCTGCACACTTCTCCGGTTATGAGTCTGGACATGATCTCAAGTCTACAAATGTACCAGGAATCAAACGTGATACGCCATTAGAGCGCGTTTGTCTACAATAAACAGTGGTGTAAAGTGGTTTACATGTAATATTCATTTGTCTTCAGGCCATTGTGAAGACATAATTTTTTCATAAATATTGATCGTAATATCAGAGTAATATCAGAATTACAAATAAGACTAAAATCTTGTTTACACAAGGTGATTGAGTAAAGTTTACATTGCAAATTGGCTTCAGTTCTAGAGCCTTGCGGAAGCTTAATTTTTTCTAAACGTTCTTATGTAAATTCAGAATTACGAATAAGATTACTAGTTTTCCTACACTCAGTAGTTGTGTAAAGTTTGCACTATTTATTTATTGTTAATAAGTAAAGTTTACATATTACAAATTTCTTTTACTTCCAGAGCGTTGCAAAACGTGAATTTTCTTCAAAATATGTTCCGTAAGGTCAGGTTTACGAATCTGACGGTATATTTTCTTACACCCAGTAGTTTTGTGAGGTTTACACTGGAAATTAAGTTCAGTTTCATAGCGTTTAAATTAAGCTCAATTTTTTCAAAATGTTCCATGTAAGGTCAGGTTTACGAATCTGAGTGTAAGTATTCTTTTACACTTAGTAGTTGCGTAGTTTATGCGGAAAACATTTGATCTATTTAGATAAGGTAAGCTTGTCTTGCTTAAAAAGATCTGTACCGTATGTGTTAACTGACTGACTTACTCAAAACATGGTAATTAAAAGTAGGGTACTAGCAAGGAAAATGATTTAATGGAACAAAAAGACAAATATACTTGAGATTACGGATTATTAAGGATATCAAAGGAGGGAATAAAAAAGGTACTTTGTATATCCCTAAAGTCGCAGAAACTGATAAAAAAGACTTACTCTAAACATCGAAAAAATCGAAGTACATATCTTCTGCGGCCTCTGAAAAATGTAACCGTTTCAATGCTTTGCATAAGATTGTATAAACATGATCCAAGATGCGGCTGTTTTTTGGTAAATTGGTTGCGACGTCAAACGCTTGACTAGCTTCACATTGAACGATTTGATAGAAACTAATGGTGATTTGGCTTGGTGAGCCTTGTCTTGTTATCACCAGCGGTGTTTAGCGTTGAGCCTGTCGCTTGACGTCAATACATTAATTGTTGTAGTTGTAAGTGCACCTAAACGTAGTATGTTTCATGTTAGCTTAAGCGTTCTTCTCTTTAAACCAACAATTTCTTAGATTATCTTTAATTCATCGATGTTCTATTTCATTCAATTGGCTTACAAAGTCACTCATGCTTTACTCTATCTATTATCCCATAGCTGTTGCATAGCTATGTTGCTAGCTTTTTCAATCCTTTTTGCGGTTTAATAGTTTATTTCAATCTGCAGACCTCAGAATATACCTTGATTTTTGCGTTGCTTAGAAAAGGTCTGATTTTTAACAGTTTTTGCGACTTAAGGCATATACAAAGCAGCTTTTTCTAGTCCCCTCCTTTTACGTCCTTAATAACCTGTAATCCCAAGTATATTCGTCTTTTTGTTCCACCAGAGCATTTTTCCTTGCAAGTTTACATATACTTGAGTACTGGTTCCTATACTTGAGTACAAATATAGGTCCAGGCCCGGTAAAAAATTTCAAGTCCGGGCCTGGGCCCGGTTTTATTCGGCCCGATCATTTGCTGTTGCAATTCCGCCCCTTCGCCAACTTGTGGTCGGAGGTAGAGATTATATTTCTTTCACTCACCCCAATAGAAATGTATGATCGAAGCGTACTAAAAAAATCGTTAAATTAGAGCAGCAAGATTTTTATTATGACAGACATTTAGTCATTATCATACGTGGGCGGGGGAGGGAGTTTAAGGTATGCACCCCCGAGAAGACCGAATACCCTCTGGAATCCAATTTTTAGGAATTTTAGTTTTTCGCGATTTTTTTGATGCCAATGGATAGTGCCCGATGAGAAACGTTGAAAAATAGGCGCCATACCACCACACGTGGGCGTGGAGAAGGCAGGTATGCACCCCCTAGAAGGCTCTGAAGGCCGAATACCCCTCCAGAAACTAGAATACCCCAGAATTCAATTTTTAAAATTTTATTGTTTTTGCAATTTTTGTGATGCCAATGGATAGTGCTCGATGAGAAACGTTAAAAATGGTTGTTTTTTCGCCATGCCACCATTTTTAAGGTCATCGTTGACCTTTTTAAAAATAATCTTGTACCGTTCAGAATTTCGGTGCTGCCCACCTATGCACACCACCATTTTTAAGACCATTTTTTACCTTTAAAAAATCTTGCACCTTCAGAATTTTGGTGCTGCCCACCTATGGTCATTATGTTTATTTATGTCGTTAAAACGAAAGCAAACTGTCGCAATCTTATAGTTTTAGCCGGAAATTCGTAGAACCAATGGTCGAGTCCAGTATTTAAATTTATGAATGACTTACCGACTGACGCGTCCTTCATTCCGACAACTGAAAAACAAAGCAAAATGAATGGCGAAGAAAATTAAACATCTTGACACATGCGTAGCACATATTATACCTATAATCATTAGGGATGCAACGGGTACCCGAACCCGAACTCGAATACTCGGGTACCCGAACAAAATTCAGGACCCGAACCTGAATAAAGTGAACTTGACTACCCGAACCCGAATAAAATTATTATAACTAGTCGAACCCGAACCCGAATGTTTACAGATTTTCTTCGGGTTTATTCAGGTATTTATAAGATCTAAAATCCCACATTTGTATGTCAAAGATTCAAAAATTTTCGGCTTTTTGCGCCGTTTTCAGTTTGCTCGACCTTAAAACGCTGAATTTCATGTAGTTATCGAGTACACATAAATGGCTATGTAATTAAGTGGTAAGTTTCAATCGATTCACGTGGATTTCTAATCTTTTTATTTCACAAAGCGATTGCCAAATGATATCGTATAAAAATTCTAAACACTGCTTCTTTCGGTCGTAATTAAACTTGGTTTCTATCAAATTTAACTTCACGAATAAATACAATCCTAGACGACAATCTCAGCAATAGTTTTTAATGTTATTTGTAGGTGTATATCAGACACAATACACAGAGCGCTACCTCTCATTTACAGTAGCGTTTCTGCACACTGAGAGAAGGAAGGAAAATCAATGGAAACTAGAGGCATAGCCAGGTTTTCGGTTTGGGGGCATACACAAAAATTTTTTAGAGACTGATTTTGCATTGAATGCCAGCAACGTTATAAATGTATAGCAGAACTGAGTTTTTCGACCTTTAGTAGTTAAGCTTAGCTAATTTGTGGGTTTCTGACGATCAAAAATACAAAAAGTGTAAAGAGGCTCGAAGCGCCGAAAATTCCCAAAAATTTTTACCGTTTTCATGTAGAATTTACGGCCTTTTTATTGACAAACAGTTCGGAAATCATAAGTGGCGCAAATCACCAAGAAATTCGGTCATTCTTTGCCGCCCTTAACATGTTGTAGCTCTGTGAATACTAATAGTCTGACAGAGCAGAACAGGAAAACTACGAATTTCACAACTTAGTATGAAGATATTTTGGCTTATTCAGGCTCGTAAACGCAAAACTGGAGTTTTACAAAAAAAAGAATAGTAACCGGCGGTGCTGTGCGCAGAAAAATTTTGACATTTTTGCGCTTTAAACTCAATTGATACCGCTTAAAACGTACAGAACAGATAAACTAATCCCGGCTTAAAACGCTGAAAGCTTTTGAAATTCCTAATCCTTCAACCTTTTCTGTCCTCCTAAAAATCTCTTTGCACATTCGCTACGAGATTGTACGGCTGGGAGGTCTAAGGTGATGCGCTCAAGCGCCCCCAGCGGGGTCCGGGGCAGAACCCGGAAAATTTCTTGAAAAACACTCTAATTTTTAATTAGTAACGTTATTGAAATTTTCGCAAAATCGGCAAAATCTCGGTTCTGAATTAAGCCCAAAAACACTTAAAATTGATGAACTCCTATATTGCACAAAACTTCTGAGCTGAAATGCGTTTTTCGACCACTGCTAATTACATAGCGCAGCAACGGGTCGCTGCCAATAAGATATAGGAAAATGTATCAATGAAAATTTTGTTCTTACCGTTTTCAGGCCCATTTGTGGTCTTCTTATTAACTAGTTTATTATTACATTTTTTCTCATTAACTTCTTATTAACCTTCTTCCTCTTATTATCTAGCTTCAAAAAACAGAAAATGCGCAAAAACACAAGAAAATGTGGCCGTTCCTCTCGTTTGAAATATAATTATGTGTCCTTCTAAGGAAGGAAAACAAAGCATAGAATAAAGACAAATTGGTACGCAAGCATTTTCGCACTTTCACTATTAAGCTCAACAAGCATGCGCAGTTTCATTCAATGAACTCATAGTGCATTAAATCACTAAACTGATGCGAAGTGCTGGATTATTTTAGCAGGTTCAAGCTTTAAAACTCATTCGATCTGTATAACAATGAATAATAATGACTCGGCGCGAAGCGCCGAAAAATTTGAACGTTTGTGCCTTTTTGAACTCAATGTTCTGGACACATTGCGCCAGAAAAATCAACTTTATTTCTGAAAAATTTTCTGGGGGGCATGTGCCCCTAATGCCCCCCTGGCTACGCCTATGCTGGAAACTTGAGTGAAACATTGAATAATTAGGCACTAGGCATCTAAAAATAAAATTGTAACATCTGGCTTACATGTACCTAAGAAATTCGCTATACACTGTTATTCCAATGTACTTACTGAAATACCCGAACCTGAACCCGATCGGGTATTGATTTTGATACCCGAACCCGAATAAATCGAAGTGGACTACCTGAACCCGATTAAACTTGGATGATCTACCCTAACCCGAACCCGAATACACCAAAATTCACTATCCGTTGCATCCCTAATAATTATACATCAGGTAGAGTACATAAATAAATATAAACTGTTTTTTAGTCTGATTATTTTTTAAAGCAAAATGTAGGTACAGATGGGCGTAGGGTCTGGACCACAAGTGCACATCAAGGCCGATCGGGGCGAGGGGGAATCAGCCGGTCTGGGGAGGGGTCGAAAATGAGCTCTTTTGGGTTAAAATGACCTGATAAATTCGTATAGGCGCTAAAATAGCGTTAAAACTACGTTATTATAAAGTTTATAGTCAATGTCAAGCACTTTCGAATGAAAGTTTTAATTTTCATCCGTTTTGGGCCTTCAGTTTGCCTCGTTTCTCCCACAAAATTTTCTATTTTTCCATTCTGAGGTGTCTAGACCCATTGAAACCCTCAAGTGCATGTCTGGTCTAGACCATAGATGCACAGCATGGGGGGGGTCAAAATTAAGCTTTTTTAAAATCAAAATTATCTCAAAAACTGGTCCTCCCGAACCCTCCCCACGTTAATGTCTAGTCTAGACTCTTCAAGAAGCTTGAAGACCCCCAAAATCTACAGACCCTCCAATTCGGATACTGCTAATGCATGGATGTATGTAGGTATTCGACTTATCATAAACTTTTAATCAAGAATTGAAAAATTGTAAACAGAATAGTAAAACACAATAGATCAACATATGCTAATATACACCTGATAAGGGATGTTAGAGAAACCCCGTACAGCGCCGACGGTCACCCCTTACCCAAGTAAAATTCGCTTTCAGGCCTTTTCCCGATTTCTAGGCATAACTTTGCTTACTGAGTCGGTCCTTTTTACTAATTTAATACAATTTTTAATTAAAAATAGAAACGTCGGCTAATTCCGGGCTATCACATGAACGTACATAAGGTCGTAAGATATATTCTCGTATATATACAGCCGTAACACAATTCACGCCCATTGTTTTTTTGTATTCGGCAATGATTTTTTCCCGGTGTACAAAGACTTCAAGACCGTCTTTGTAAATGAACAAAGATTTTTGGAAAGACAAAAACTGTAAAAAAGGTCTGAAATTCCCAAAAATTTTCGGCGCTTCGCACCGAAATGAGTAATTATCTGTTCTACATATTTTTATAAGAGCAGAATTTGCATTTAGAATAGAAAAATGTCAAATTTTTCTGCGCTTCGCGCCGCTTTAAGACAATTTTTACTAATTTTTGGCGTCAGAAACCCAGAAAACAGCTAAAATACGCTGCCAAAGATCGAAAAACCCTGTTTTACCACACTAAAATTGCTACTGTACCATCTTATAGCATCCAAAAATTTACATTTACAAAATGTACAACGACTTTTAGGGACCATCTTTGTACATGTACAAAGAGACCTTGTACAAAAAAGACTTTTCACACTTGAAGCTGTTGGGTTGGGAAGCCTCAAAAATAATATAAATAATTAAGATCATTAAATTTTGCACGATATTCAACGAGCGAAAATTAAATAAACATATGTACTACGATACATTACTGAAAAACTTTGTTTTTTAACGAATACTCTTTGTCAGTTTTTGATGAAACAGACGGGACTCAATTAAATATAATTAGAAAATCGTCCTGATGCTTAAATAGGACATCGGTAATAAAGGCAGTAAAATAATCTAAACATTTATAATTATAATTCAGATTGTACATTAAGTTTTACCAGCTTCGTTCGCAACTGCATTGACGCCCAAGGTTGACACCGTATTCTTCAATCGGTTTAATTCAATCTGATAGTTCTTTTTGCGCTTGATATTGCGCATTTCAATTTTCCACTTACTCCGAATACTTTTGGCCATCTCGCAACACGACTATTGAGCTATACAAAGAATAAACAAAGATAATGTGTCCAAAATTAAGCTCAAAGCTCGATTTGACGCTACAGTCGAACCATGCTAATCAACACTAGGATTGCAGGCACTCCCGCTTAATGAACAACCTTGCCTACAATCCCTGCCAAGTCTCATGCTTTATCATGGTTTAGAAAACCGCTTAATGAGCACTCGGTCAAAGGGATAATTAAGATAGCTCCATAAAATCGTGCCATATGACAACGTGCAATGAACTCGGTTAGTAAACACTTGCTCAGAACACTTGACTAAATGACACTTCAATAGGCCATTCATTAAGCCCAGTAGTAAACAGGTAACTTTAGATATTATACACACTTTTAGCGCAGTAGAGGTAAAAAACACCTTTTATGATGAAGATACAGTAATGTTCTGCCATATTAACTCTTCTTTTGGCTGTAACAATGCCGTGCGACATGTAGAAGTTTACTGCTACGTACAAACTCGGATAGTAAGCACACTCAGTTAATAAACATGGAACCCCGTGGTCCCCCAGTGGCGGATCTAGGATTTTCCTAAGGGGCGGGCGGTATCCCAACTTTTCCAAAAACAGTCAAAGATAGGTCCAAAAATTTGCCCTTAACGCGCGAAATAGCGTTTTATTCGGTGTTCTAAATTGTATACTATTACATAAAATCACTTTTGACGCAATGTTTTTTCTTAAAATTTTAAAATTTTAGACAATTTTGTGCGAAAAAAAATCAAATTCCTTTGACTTTAACAAAAATCTAGCGCGAAGCGCCGGAAAATTCGAAAAATTAAGGCGGATAGACGTCTAGAGGCATGATTTACTGCTTGATTTCCTGTATTTATAGCATTTGATGCGAAACATCAAAATTTTTAATTGAAAATAGAAGAAAACTATACAAAAATAGCTGTTTCTGCTGTTAAAATTGTTTTGAGACCTACGTGAACAAAAAATGGCTTTGTACATTTTGTACACACAAATTTTTGGGTACTATGATATAGTACGGTAGCGACTTTAGTGCGGTAAAAACAGTTGTTTGACCTTTGGTAGCGTATTTTATCTGATTTCTGGTTTTATGAGGGCAAACTCATTAATGATCGTCATGAAACGGCGCGAAGCGCCGAAAAATTTGACATTGTTTTATTTCGAAATGCGATTTCTGCTATTATAAAGATATATGGGACACCAATTAATCATTTCGGCGCGAAGCGCCGAAAATTTTAGCGAAGTTTAGACCTGTTTTTGCAGTTTTTGTCTTCCCAAAAATCTTTGTACATGTACAAAGACGGTCCCAAAAAGTCTTTGTCCATCGGGAAAAATCTCTACTGAATACAAAAAAACCGTGCTTCCAGGTCACCAAGAAAGTAAATAAATGTCATTAATAGGCATCATCCGGCGCGTAGCGCCGGAAAAATTTGAGAAATTATGGTCACTGACGGCAAAAAATCATTCCAAATTGTATATCCATTCTTTATCTCGCCAAATATTTTCGGCCAATGGGGGAGGGCCGCCGCCCCTTCAAATCCGCCTCTGTGGTCCCCTAAGGGTATTTATCAACGGGGTCCGACCAATATTTTCAATTTCGAACAAGGTTACTTTGCAAATGTACAAAGACAGTAACCAATAGTCTTTGTACATTTTGTACATAGTAAATGTTAATACAGTACAATATGATACAATATGCATTCTATATATGTAAATAAACATGTTTTTTATCTGTGTTGGTTGCTGTGGCAATTCAGTGGTTTCAGATAGTACAAATTACAAAAATTTATCTACAAAGAGCAAGGCGTCGGAACATTCTGGTATTCGTAGATTTCTCGACTTTTTGATAAGAGATAATAGTTCGGAACGCTGAATTTGCGCGAAGCGCTAAAAATTGCGTTAGTACGGCCCAAAACGCAATTTTGAAGCTTTCTAATTGCAAATAAAACAGAAAATTGCCAAAATCGTTTGAAACTATATTCTCATCATCCTCATGACATTTAAATAAAGTTTGGACTTACATAACATACAAGAGAACGTCTTAAATCGTTAAATTAGCGTGAACCTAAAAATCAAACTCAACACTGGAGCTTCAGAAAGAGAAAGGAATACAACAGTTATCAACGCCGGAAAATCTTGATATTTTTGACGTTCTAACTTATTCTTACTGTAAAACATATAGAACAAATCATTATGTACCTACTTGTAACTTATTCTGACGCATGGAACAGGAAATTACAGCAATTTTTCGACATTTTTTGCCGGTTTTATTACTGAAAATTTTTTGTACATTTACAAAAAGGGTACCAAAAAGTCTTTGTACATCCGGAAAAATTTTTGTCGAAAACGAAAAATATAAACCGTGAGTTCGAGTGTAATATATACAACCTACTATTCCTAGTCGAAAATAGCCTTTCTTAGCATTTTTCTGATTCTAAATAGAAATGTTTAACTCTTAAAATTTATTTACCACTTAATTATTTTGAATCAATCCAAATATAAATAATCTTATATCTGCATATCATTCGGATGTTCAACCTAAAACCAGGAATTTGAAGGATAATCTAAACACTAAGAATGTCGTCCCATAAAATTTATCCAAGAACACATAACACATAATTTCCATGATGTGCACATCTTATTTTTACACGAGCTATTTGTGTATGTATCCGTGCCTCTTCTAATGGGTATGAAACGGACAAGCAAAGCATAGTTCTAGGGGAATTTAAAAGTACCTATTTTGGACTTAAAATGACTGGCACGCGTAAAAAACAGTTTTTCGGCGTTTCTGACGATGTTCATTTTTTCTGGAGTACAAGAAAAACAGAAAAAAATTTTGACAAAATCGAAAACATCGAATAAAGAGAAGCAAATATAGCCAAAATGAGTATATGGCGCGAACCGCTAAACAGTTGAGCAAACAGATGGCTAAAAACGCTTAAGACAGTACCTTTTCTGCCAACTTTTTGAAATTTTTCGGAAAATCGCCTATTCCATGGGGGAAAAACTTTCTGGAGGAGGGTGAACCCCTAATATCATATGTGGTACGAAACAATGCTTCAGTAGCATGCTATAGATCGCCCAAAAACAAGACATATTAAACTATTTTTTGAATCGCCTAACAAAAATAAAAACTAGTAACAACAGGAAGAGTAATAAGAATCATTTCAATTCGCCACTAATCCGTGATAACGACCTGAAAAAAGTAAAAATGATCCAAAAAATGAAGGAAGGCAATGCAAATGCAAATCAGCTTCAAGAAACCTGGCTTTTTGGCGAACCGGATTGACTGCCGTAAGATTAAATTTTCTTTAAAACGTTCAAGCCTTCGACAACCTTACCAAAAACTACGTGCTTCCCATCGAGCCTTTGAAGATAGAAACATTTAAGCATACGTGGGCAGCACCCAAATTCTGGAGTGGGAGGGGGTGCAAGATTTTTCAAAGGTCAAAAAAATGGCCTTAAAAATAGTGGTATGGCGAATAACACCGTTTTTCAACTTTCCTCATCGAGCACTATCCATTGGCATCAAAAAATTGCGAAAAAAACGAAAATTAATTTTCAAAAAATGAATTTTGGGGTATTTTGGTTTCTAGGTGGTATTTTAATTACTCGGGGGAATGTTGCATCCCCAGAACCCCTCCCACGCCCAGGTGTGCATTTAACCCACAGAATCGTGTACAGACGCTGGAAAATTTTTTAAAAAGTTAGCATGATTAGGCATTGTATGAATTGAATTTAATTCAAATTTATAAATACATATATTCAAATTTCTATCAGACGTGCACAGCGATTTACTCAATGGATGACCGGAAAATTGAGGAGCGAGAAGACTACAAAAATTCTTCCAATCCAGTAGTATACTGAAACCTACTGAAGAATCTGCGAAGCAAATCGCAGTATATACATGCATAGAAAGCAGAGAAATCAAAAAACAAAACATACTCACTCTTTCAATATAAAATTGAAAGAGACATAATTCAACACAGTGCTAGCTGGCCACTGAAAAACCACCGATTTTGGGAACCGAAAAACCACCCGTTTTCTCAGTAATTAAGAGATGGTGTGTAATGATATTTTGCCGGCGTAAGAGCCTTGCTATATAGAACAGATATAATGCATGCTTACTTTTCAGAACATTTCCAAACTTGAGATACAAAGTTCCCCAGAAGTTCGGAAAAAACTGAATTAGATATGCTTGTGCACATGAAAACAGTAAAAAACCGTCTAATTTACACTCTTGTGTAACAACTAATGAGTGTAAAGAAATTTTAAGACCAGATTCGTAACCTACTATCAGGGAAAACATTTTTTTAAAATTGGCCCTCCGCCGATCATTTGAATTTTTGTAAATTTTACAGACTCACGACTAGCTCAGTATTGAGTGTAAACAAAAAAGGGGTATCTAAGTTTTTTATTATCTACATCTACCTTTGAAAAAAACCGCACCTCTCAGATGTGTGCCGTTATAGCTGTGAGGGGGGACATATGTTACGGGTACCCCAGTATATTATAGGTACGCGCTAACGCGCTACCTATGATAGATTGATAGGTACATTACAATCATGCTTCTAGTAGTGAATAAAATAATCACTTGAAGCAACAGAAGAAAAGGCCTTTTTGAAAATTAATCAATTATTCCATATTGCAAGAACATCTCCATGATCGAAAACATTAAATAGAATTACACAGTTTTCATTCGTACTAATGAATGAAATTTACACGATGTGCAAACTAGCGTTGGATTTCCCGCTGCGGCAAAATCGTAACTGTTTCTTCGACTTCTTTCTGTGTCTCCTGCGTCGCCGACAAATCGTTCCAAATAGTGTCTGTTTTTGCCTGAATAGATCCGACAGCTCAGCCCTACGTTTGAATTTTGTTGATAACAGTCACAGGAATAAGAGATACTTACCATAATGCGTGAATAAAAAAATTTCTAGTTGAATTGAACGAACTAACAGTGTTTTCAAAAAAGATTGTTGGAATGATATATGTACAATTTGACACGCACGCTTGTGCTTTAAGATCCCCAGCAGGAGAAAAGATTAAATTTTTCGGAAAAATGAGGCCAAATTAGGGCGAAAAACATAAAAATCTAACATAAAAATCTATTTTTTTCGCAAAAATGCCTAAGACACAATTTCTGATAAGTTCAACCTTGACAATGGTGAGTTGTGATAAATCAAAAATTAATCTTACCTCAGAACAACACATATAGCACAGTTTTTTATTATAAACATTATGATGCTATTTATTTGACTTGAAAACAAAAATTCGCTGTGCTACAGTACGCCGAACATTGAAATTTTAGCCATTCTCACCATTTTTCATTACTTTTATTAAAAATCAATCTTCTTCACGAATAATTAATATCATTCATTCAAACAGCACAGCGTTCAATCGATGGAAGAAAAAATTTTCTATCTGCTGAATGCAAAAAACTGTCATACATATCAATTTACACATTAAACTGCGCCTTGTTAAAGGAATGTACATTTATATATTTAATCCATTCTTTGGTGTGTGACATACTTTACCGATAAAATCTGAAATTTATTTCAGTGTTGATCCAGCAACCATGGACGTGATCCAGTTCAGGCTCGCTATTGCTTGTCTAATTAATTTAAAAGGAATTTCCGATTTTATCATGAAAAAGGTACTTTATACCGCTATTTCTAACCTCTATTTAATAAGAGCATCTTGCAGACTTATTCTGTAAAAAATAGCCTCTCTAGCACCTTAGAAACGCAATGAAAAGCCTTGAAGCGTGGACCAAGGCTGAAAAGCAATAACGTGGCGATCGATAATACACAAAACAATTAAGTACTGTATGATGAATATTTCTGACATTAGGTACTAGTATGTACAGTGTGTCTAAAATGCGAATCAACGAGCATTTTGGATGGATCATAACTAATAATGATAAACAGAAATAAAAGATATTTAAGATAAGTTAAAATTCAATTTGTGGAGCAGGACATGCACCACTAAGAAACAAGCATTCGATAGTCGGCGATTACGCTTGCAATATGAATGGCAAGCATATGCATACGTGTGCAGCAAGAAAATTCTAAGGGTCAGGATGGGTAAAATTCCTAAAAGCGTTAATAAAAATAGAATTCTTGGGGTCTACAGTAATCTGAAGGAGGGGGTTCCAACTTATGGGGGTAGGTACAAACCCCCCACGCTTATGTGTAGTGGAAAGCCTTACAAGCATATGTTTGTTCACTGTATGAATGGCTTCTTCTGTTATACCCTCATAGGCTAGTTGATTCAACACTTCTCTCTGGTGTTTAATATCATCCAGTTAATAGCTGACGTATTGAACAAACTGGCAGCAACTTAAACTCCTGAATATTTGACTACAAGAGTATTTATAAATAATACGACATGAGTAATATTCTACAGTAATTAGGTATGTACATTTATATCGAGTTATGGAATGGTCCTATTTTCAGTTTTATAGTTGTGTATTCTATGTATTTTGCAGTTTCAGTCATTTATTTTTAAAATCATTCTTATTTTATTTAAACCGCGATGTAAATGAGAAGAGACATTTTATGTTTGTTTTCTCTTTACATACATCGTCATTCCGAACAACTGCCTCCTTGCTATCGGTCGTGTCTTCATTTGCTCTCTCAGCTTCGCTCTGGTTATCAACGAACATCATTGACCACAGGGACAACGACAATGTCTTCATAGCAAATCGAAGAGTCGTCTGGAACGACTGGAAATTGGTTCACTCATAAGAATTTGCGATTTCTTAAAAAATGCGTAGAAAAGTGATGTTATAAAGCGTTTTTAGCCGTCTGTTTGCTTAAAAGTGTCAAAGTTCAGCGTCTCGCGGCATACACTCTCTTTTTACTCTTCACTTATCATATATTCACTTCAATTTACTATGAATTTTGTTATTTTTTCTTACTTTTTTATGTTTTTGCGTTCGAGAAAGATAGAGCATGATCTTAAACGCAGACAAATTATGTTTTCAACGCGTTCCACCGTTTTTGAAACCAAAAAATTCACATTAGAAAAAATTTTCCAATTCAATCCCCCGAATCCCATGCTCTTCATATCAGGCGCTATAACATAAAACATTCGTATTCTGCAGCATTTTTAGCTTCTTACCCCTTGGTGTCCCAGGAGGATCCATTATCACAGATCTAGAGCATAGCCGTTCTCGGGGTCAGCCGGTCGAAGGGTGTCAAGAATTTAGCTTTTTTGGGGTTAGAATAAGAAAGAGAAAGAGAATGTTTATTGTCCAGAAATACTAGTCGATTTCGAGCAATTCTGTAGAAAATTAGCAAATTTTATTCATTTTTGGCCTTCATTTCGCCTTAATTTCCAAAAAAAAATTTCTTTTTTTCATTTTGGGGCCTGGGCCTCCCAAATCTATCCAGTGCGTGAAAATTCTGGGGGGTGCAAGATTTGTTAAAGGTAAAAAAATGGCCTCAAAATGGTAATATGGCGAAAAAAACACCATTTTTCGACGTTTATCATCGAGCACTATCCATTGGCATCAAAAAATTAAGAAAAAAACGAAAAAATTTTCAAAACTTGAATTCTGGGAGGGGTATTTTGGTTTCTCAGGGGTGCATACTCTCCAAACCCCCCACGCCCAGGTGCGGTCAGGATCCCCACCTATACCCGCTCCCTTCATATGCATGTCTGCTAGTAGTCTTGCTCAGTTTATAAGCGTCCTGGCATATTGACGCTGTGGTGAAGAAATAATTAAGCTTATTGATACAAATGAACTATTTTATTTGATTTATGCAATGCTAAATGCTTTCAATAACGTCGTTGTTCCATTCTGTGGTTTCGTCGCCGCACATGGGCGTAAAGAGTTTTCCAGAGAAGATGGTAGATCCTTATTATTGAATTTTTAGCAAATTTTTGTGATTTATTAGACTTTTGGCCCATACCCCAGAATTCGGTAGCTACCAATGTACGGTCGTTCCCCATGCTTGAACGCAATGGCTGACTTTAAAGGGTGGCCGCCATAAATGGGCAGCACCGAAATTCTTTGAGGGGGAAGTGGAAAAATTTTCAAAGGTAAAAAAATGGTCTTAAGAGTGGTCATATGTAGTGATCGGACCAAGGGCATTTTTGGACCCTCGGCCTCGGCCGAGGCGACTTAAATTCTTGCCTCGGCCCGAGGCCGAGAGTAATGCCGAGGTTCAAGCTCATATACCTATACTAATACATAGTACTCTTAGAATATTTTGTATGCACATGAGCTAGAGAATAATCGTAATATTAAACACTTTATCGAACTAAAACAAACGTTTATCGCTGTTAGCCAGAATTCTTATTTCAATCTGATGAAAAAGATAATTCATCATCGAAATGTAGATCATCCGAATTAAAGTTAGCCTCATCTATTTCGCCTTGTTGTGCTATCGTGTCATCGTCTTCGTCATCCTTTATCAGATTCTTTTAAGTCACGCTATTATAACCTTTTACAAAAAGGAGTTTTTGAACATTTTATGGTAGCAGACGAGCGCGAGAATTACAGTATTTTCCGATCCATCCAGTGGCGGAAGGGGCGGCTTCCTGCTTTTCCAAAACAGTCAAAAATAGGTCCAAAAATTTGCCCTTAAAGCGCGAAATAGCATTTTTCGGTGTTTTACATTATAGACTTTTACATAAAATCACTTTTGAAGCCATATTTGTCTGAAAATTTTAAAATTTTCGACAATTTTGTGCGAAAAATCATTAAATTTCTATGACTTTAACAAAAATATGGCGCGAAAAATTTGTGAAATTAAGGTGGATAGACGTCTAGAAGCATGATTTACTGCTTGATTTCCTGTATTTATAGCATTTTATGCGAAACATCGAAATTTCTAATTGAAAATAGAAGAAAACTATGCAAAAATAGCTGTTTTTTCTGTAAAAATTGTTTTGAAACCTACATGGACAGAAAAAGGCTTTCAGATCGCCAAGAAAGTAAATAAATGTCATTAATAGGTATCAGCGCGTAGCACCGAAAAAATTTGAGAAATTATGGTCACGGACGGCCAAAAATCATTGCAAATTGCATATCCATTCTTGATCTCGCCAAATATTTTTGGTCAATGGGGGGAGCGGTCGCCCCACCCCAGCCCCCTTAAATCCGCCCCTGCATGTAGCGACTGTACTTTTCGATCCATATAGCGAAAATACACTTTTGGTTGTACAAATTATTATCGTGAAATTCCACGCGAAGCGCCAAAAGTCTTGCGAGTATTCTCACATTTCATTTTGAAAGGGCCTTTCCCCCAATCCCCCTGTATACGAGCCTGAGCTCTACGTTAGGGTTAAAATAGTAACTATATGCTTTGCAGGAAGGTCGATACGGTAGGATACTTAATTAGTGACACTGACACACAAAACCTCTAAAATAAAAATAATTCATGACAATGTAGTAGAAGAATAGAAAAGCTGTGGTGAATGAATGGCATATGGTTAAGCTTTAATGCTGAAGACACAAGTCGCTAAATTTGAGCGGTGTGAAAAAACTTTCTCATACCTTCTTATTTTCCGATCAGAATAAAAAGATATGAGAGTGTCTTTTAAAAAATATCTACTATCAAATGTTCAAAAACTCCGTTTTGTAATGCACAATCTCAAAGCAGTTGGTTATAATAGTGTGACTTTAAAGAATCTGATAAAGGATGACGACGACGATGACGCGATAGCACAACAAGGCGAAATAGATGAGGCTAACTGTGATTCAGACAGGCACGTAGCTCCCGTCTTATTTTGGGGGGACCAACATCAATTTTGGGGTACGGGGTCTAAAAAGGCCAAAAAGAGCACAAAATAACGTTTAAAGAGTCCTAGTTTTCTGGTTTTTTCTAAAGTTTGTGGGGTCCGGACCCCCATTCCCCCAGAGCTATGTCCCTGGATTCAAATGATCTAGATTTTGATGATGAATTATCTGCTTCATCAGATTAAAATAAGAATTCTGGCTAACAGCAATAAACATTTGTTTTAGTTCGATATAGTGTTTTATATTACGATTATTCTCTCTGCACTGTACTTTATGATCCATGTAGCGAGCATGAGAATTAGAACTTGGTCATCATATGAATACCGATTGACACTTTACTGTATGGAACTTGGTAACTTGGTGTAACTGGGTACGCTCCTAAAACCATAAGAAAAGCCAATAGGTAAAAAACAGCCTGTGTACTGCAGATGCATTCTAAATAGTTAATATTTAACGGATATATTAAACTTATTCAAATTTGATTTTAACCCTCGGTGACTCGGCACTTTTCAGCTTCGCCCTCGGCGCCGAGGCTGAGGCTCCAAAAAATTTTCGAAGCTCCGCATCAAATGCTACAAATACGGGAAATCGAGCAGTAATTAAACTTTTGAACGTTCTTTCGCCTGAAATTTAAGGATTTTTCCGGCGTTTCGCGGCGAATTTTTGTTAAAGTCAAATAAGTTTAATGGTTTTTTTACACAAAATTGCCAAAAGTCTTCAATTTTTTCGCAAAAATGTGGCGCTAAAAGCGATTTTCAATAAAAGTAGACACGTAAAACGCGCAAAATGCTATTTCGCACGTAAGGGCGAATTTCCGGACTTATTCTAGATTGTTTTTTTGGAAAATTTGGAATTACTGTCCCCCTTGCCCCCGCTCGCCCTTCTTAAGCATAGGTGGTGGTCGGCTTTTTTCAAATATTCGGTCTGGTTTTCCAAGTTAGACGAGATTCAGAGAACTTGGAATCATCAAATTCGTTAATTATATTCATTGTTGGTCGCCAAAATAATGTACAGGGTGGTTAATAATCTTTTGCTAGGGGTTAGTGCTATAACTATAGAACTTGGGATCAAACTAGATATACCATTAGATAGAAATTCAAAACGGCATTTATTGATGCCAAATTAAAAGTGAGTGTGCCTAAGACCGGCAAGGGAAATAGTTTTTAAAGGATCGGGGTGTGAACACAATTAATAAATGTCTATTTTCGAGACATATCAAAATATTTTTCACGTTTCTGTACAAAGTTTTATATCAATATCAAATAGGCCCTATTTTGGGCCCGGAAAATATTTGGTCGTTGGTCAGACTGTTCTTGTTGACGACAAGGCGCCTTGCATACGAGCTAATCCAACCCGTCATTTCTTAAAACAATCAAACGTCGAATTTTGGGGTAACGACATTTTGCCCGGAAATTCGTTCAACTTAAATGCCGCTGAAACCATGGGGCCATTCATAAAGATGAAGTCGAGGCGCAAATACTTGCTAAAATCTGACTGGCCGATAATCATATGAAATTTCGCACAGAAACGTGGAAAATAATTGGAAAAGTCTTGAAAATCGACATAGTCTGTTTATTGGTTTGTGTGAATACCCAGATCATTTTGAAAGCTGTTTCTCGCACAAGTGATAGGCACACTGACTATTAATCTGGCATCAATAAATTCCGTTTCACAATCTCTATCTAATAGTATATTTGGTTTAATCTCAAGCCATATACTTATAGCGCTGGCTCCCCTAGCAAAAGGTTGTTAACCACCCAGTAGTGTAAACTACGGCCCCTCCGAAATCGGCCTATATATAACAATGGCTTCATTAAGCCACGAGGAGTGCCGTAGCCAAGGGCATCAAAAATTTTTTTCTTGATTTTTTAGCTGGTTTCCTTTACGTCCGCGTCGTTTAGCTTTGGACATTTTTACGAGTTTAAAGATAATAATAGAATAAAAACTGTAAGGAAGAAGCTCCGCCGCCTGAAGGCTACTATCACTTTAAACTTCGAACTGTCCATCAGCCAAATTTTTTTGACTTTACTCCTCCCGAAAAAGCTAAATATTGATGTAAACAAGCGCAACTCGCTGTGACGCGTACCCCTTAAAAAATTCTTTGTTTTTGTCTTATTCGACCTCGTCCGAGTTCTGAAAGAGAAAGTGGCGAACAAAAAATAGACTAACGCGTATTTTCCACTGTCCACCACATTGTAAACTTCAAAACTCTGAACCTAACGCCCCATTGAGTGTAAATAAATTCAGTTCGGGCCAGTTTGTAGCCTTTTGATTGTAGTACGTTTGTATGTGCCAAACTTATGTTCCGCAAAATATTTGATATGATTTACCACTCAAAATACGAAAAAACCTGTTTTTTAGCCCATTTTACTCATCAGATTTCAAGTTATAACGCCTTAATAAACATTTATACTAGTTTCAATTTGTCCCCAAAGAGCTCAACTACATTTTACTACTAAAGTCGATGCAAAACCTAACTTGCCCGCCTTGCAGTTGTGAACAGGTAAGATTATGTGTATATAATATTTTATATATTGAATCATCTAGTTTTGAATTTTGTAATACCTTCTCTCGTTCTATTTCTTATCCTACATACTCATGTGTTGCATACTTTCGGTTTTTGGAAAATTCATAATGAATGCAAAACTTACAAAGGAGTATTTTTCTACACAATATCGACTGGACTGAAAGGTCTATTGATAATAAATTGTTTACATTTTTTTATTTACATTTTTTCTTGTTTACATCCAAATAATAATCCACCCAAAAATGCACCAATTATTTTATATATTATTTAATACTCAAAAATATGATCAACATATTTCACGAAATCTTGCGTATACATATGTGACAATTTTTGAATCAATGTAATTCGTTATAAAAGCGGCTTAAATTGAAGCCTTAATCACATTGCTCTGCATTGCAATTGATAAGCATATGAAGTTTTGCTATAAATTGTATGATTGTAAGCTGCGTAGAAATTATTTTTATAGCTACTCACCTCCTGAAAGATTAAAATTGATTTTCACGCACAAGGTCTCGCGCTATATTATAGTAATAGTGAGTACAGTTCAAGCATTTTTGGATTTAACTCATACGATTTGTAAGCTTTCTAGAACACTGACTTTATGATCAAACTAAAAAGTAAGGAAATTTTGAAATTAGAAAAGTTTACGAAAAAATGACGAAACTTAGCGTAAATACTAAGCTTATGCAAAAAAATTAAAAACTAAGAGTAAATTGTAAAACTTAATATTACGTCAGAAAATTACTGAAAATGCCGAAAACCAAAAACAAATAAATCCTCATATTTAATAATTGTATTACAATCCGTATTATGTTCTCCTGGAAGTTGGAGGATTTAGGATATAGACCATAGGTGGGCAGCACCGAAATTCAGCGGGTGCAAAATTTTTCAAAAGGTCAAAAATGGTCTTAAAAATGATGGTAATAGCGAAAAAACACCATTTATCAACGTTTCTCATGTAGCACTATTGGCATCAAAAGTCGCTAAGAAAGCAGAGAAAAATTTCAAAAATTGAATTCTGGGGGGTATTCGAACTTCGGAGGGGGTGCATACCCCCAACCCCCACGCTCAAGTTTGATCTAGACCGTAGATGCACGGCATGGTCGTTCTGGGGACAGCCGGTCTGCACGTCACTGTCAGCTATACTTTTTAGACCCCAGCCTTAAAAAATAAAAAAGCAAAAATGATGTCAAAAATGTATCAAAATGTTAATCTGCTGTTCTGGCTGATTTCAAGCACTGTTGAAGAAAATTTTTGATTTTCATCTATTCCCGACCGTCCTTTTCCCAATCTCTTACTCTCAAATCAACGTGGGTGTCTAGACCCCGTATTCCCCTCTATATGCCTGTTCAGTCTAGATTTTAGAATGCAAAAAATGGGGATTTTCCTAAGGGAGCTAGTCAAAATGGAAGCTAAAAACCGCTTAAAAAACAATAAATTTCTTTAAAACTGATTGAAAGTGACCGATAACTTATTTCTAACGCTATTTTAGCAATATATAAGTTTTTTACGTCTTTTGGCCCAAAAATATCACTATTTTATTTCCCAGATCGGCTGATTCCCCCTCGACTGATCATGCAATGCATCTACAGTCCGATTCATTTGTTCGAGAGCTTCTTGAAAAAGTTTAAAGTGGCTACAAAAGAGTTTTTAACTAATACAACCGAAATGATATTCTACAGTATATCGAGTTATATGATGATCTTTGACCATGTAAAGCGGCATTGCTGTATCAGATTACTAAGCCACTTTTGTAGCCCAATTCATGTGGATTAAATTCAGCGAAAAAGCTCTCCAATAAATGAAACAGACTACATATATGTATGTTTGACACTCAATTTTATATTCTATGTATTTCGCTTTTGTTAACGTTTTTTAAACTACGAAGAATACGTTGCGAAAGTTTTGAACGCTATCCGGAAAGAATTGAGCGAGTTGAATAAAATTGGAGTGACACGAGAACAAATCTGGAATTTAGGATTAACTCGATTATTGAAAAAGGTTGTCGTTAAGAACGTAAGCTTTTAAATGCTTTAACAAAATTGGTTCATAAGGTCAGGGTTAAAAAATACTAAGAAAATGTCTTTTCTTGGTAATTTTGGGTTTTAAAGCATTATTAGTTGATTTTTATTGGATTATATCAATTCCTGTGAACACAGCTTTTAAAATGTTCTACCGTTGTAATTTTAAATAGGTAATTTAAACATTATTAGGGATTCATTCAAAATTTAAATCAATCAAAACATATAACTTCATTTTATGTCACAGATATGGTGTAATTTCCGTATTGTTTTGATTCAAATCGCGATAAGCACTAAATTTATTGATTTATTATTTTTAGGTTAATAGAAACGTGAAAGCTGACGACGTAATCGAAGCCCTTAGTCATTTCCATTCTAAGCACATCGTCAGTCATTGCGTATCAAGCAGATTAGATGCAAAGAACGTTGGGGTAGCTTATTTTGAATTCACCTCAATAAAATATGCTGTGGAATTCGTATCGTTGTTTGAAGGCCAAACTGTATTTGGAAGACCCTTAAGACTGTATATGGTAAACCATTGTTCTATTATTTATTTATTGTATATCCGTATTAAACTGCATACGTGTATTGCTTGGGTATTCAGAGGGGAGGGTGTGGCCGGAAAAAATATAAAATATCCTTTTTGGGCTAAAAACAACATGTGCATGCCAAAAGTCATTTTTTATATGCTCCTTGCTTATTGGTTATGTTACGTAACTTATGGGCTATTTGTAATAGCGTATGGATAATGTTTAATTCATTCTATTACTTATGTAAGCTTCCCTAACCTTTTACTTCACAGTCTATTATGCATGAATTTATGAGAACTTATAAGTTCGGTCAAAAAATGTTTGTATGGCGCAAAGCGCCGAAAACCCGAGACTCGAGCGCTTTTTTATGTACACGTATTTTCCACTGTCCACCACATTGTAAACTTTAAAAATCTGAACCTTACGCCCCATTAAGTGTAAATAAATTCGGTTCGGGCCAGTTTGTAGCCCTTTGATTGTACTACGTTTGAATGTGCGAAACTTATGTTCCGCAAAATATTTGAAATGATTTACTAATCAAAATACGAAAAAAACCTGTTTTTTCGCTCATTTTACACCTCAGATTTCGAACTTTACACCCCTAAAAACAACTCAATATTACGTTTTTTTAACGCGGCTTGCTTCGACCTGTAGCCCTTAAAAGTTATTTTATTTCTATTTTATTTAATTCATCCCAACTCATAATCGAAAGAGTTGGCAGAGAAATCTCGGACAAAATCTATATTTTTACTCATCCACTAGAGTGTAAAGTTTAAATCCCTGGCACTTATTGCGTATTGATTGTAGAAAAGTTTGCTGGTAAACACAAGATAGCCCTAGATCCATATTACATTTCTGTCTGAAAAAATTTCTAAATTCTCATAACCGGAGTTGTTGGCAGACATAAACAAGTCGAAAGTGCATGGTTTTGCCGAAAGAATTAAAAAAATGAAAAAAGTCAGTACTCAGAAGATTTGAACCCATTAGTCTTTTTTTAAAGCCGCATGCGAGAATGGATGCGTCAGCCTCTGCACCAACTCGACAAATCAGCGAATTGTAATACTTAGTCAATTATTAAAAAGTATTCATCATTCTCCTGATGTTTAAGAATAGTGCATTTATGATAATAAAGATAATTATTTATTAAAGACGAGTCAAAAACCTCTGAAATAAGAAAAATCTGATCAAACAATATGCAATACGGAGTTATCTATCGGCATTAGAAAATGGATATATAATTCAGAGTTCACCTCTTCATACCTCAACAAACAGTGGCTGTAGAACAGTTTAAAGGTCAGATTCGTTATTCTGACCTTACGGAGAACATTTTTTTAAAAATTAATCATCCACGACGCTCTAGGCGGAAAAAATTTTTCAGTGTAAAGTTTACACCTGCACTAATAACGCAATATTGATTGTAAAGAAACAAAATAAATTTTTACATGTAGCGCTTAGGACGAGGCTATTTTTATGGTAGTTACCACGTTCTGTCTACTAAGTGGAGAATATGGCAGGGAAAAAATATTTTTTTTGTCCCAGACTGTTTACAATAAAACGCCTCCAAATTTAAAAAATATTGTTTAAAAATTTAATAAAAAAGACCCCCTAGATATTATAACCGTCTACTTTTTGAAATCTATCAGGCTGCATAGAATGTAAAACTTAGTTAGATATGCTTGTGCACATAAAAACAGTAAATAACCGTCTAGTTTACACTTCTGTCCAACAACTAATGAGTTTCAAGAAATTTTAAGACCAGATTGCAATATCGTAAGCACTTGCAATATCGTAAGCACGTGCTTTGATTAAGTTCATGCTTAAAGTGCTTAAGCACATGCTAGGATAAGCATCTGCTTAATTGGGTTGCAATAAAAATTTTGACCTCGTGCTTAACCTAGCACGTGCTTATAAGTACGTGCTTAAATCTCCGAAGCACATGCTTAAGTTCGTGCTTAACTTAAGCAACAGTTTCTATATTTACTCCTGCTAGACGCTGTCTGAAAAATGTGCAAATGAGGTTGATGTCAAAAAATACCGTCAGTCGAGCCATGCATATCATTAAAATCAAAGAAAAATACCGCTCCTTCCTGGGAAAAGTCCCAAAGCCACACAAAACGTGGGAATTACGCTATACAGTTGCGATAATATTTTTAAATAACGTTAGCTATGAAATAATCGCTAAATTTTGGACTATTAATTTTACTTTAATTTTGATACTTCAACCTACTGTCCTAAAATTTAATATCCGTCTTAGTTTGCAGCTTGTGCGTGTGCTCGTATTTTAATGAATTGATTGATCACTCTTGCATTATATGTTTCCTTATTTCAATTTTTTCACAAGGCGAGGGTACGCCTGTAACAATACTCGCATTTTACGTTATCGGTTTCCCGATTTCCGTATTAATTTTTTCATATTTTAAAGCATTTTTATAGTCTTTTGCAAGACATAAATAATGAAACAGGTCGATTGCAATTGGTAAACGTTTCGTTTAAGATTAAATCATCACTTTTTTGTTTTTCTGTTAACTCATTTTTTACATCAATAACTTTTATTTTATTTATTTACTTATTTTTGTCTTTTCCTTTGTTCTTCCCATTTTGTCCTGATCCATTCTCTTTACTTTCTATTAAAGCAATAATTCAGATATTTTGTTTTAAAACTCGTCGACGTGAATTTAGTTTCTGTTTTTCTTGAGCCAAAAGAAAGCGATAATAATGCTTATCCATTTTAGCTTTTCCCGAGGATTTTTAGGTTTTTTGTCACTCTGTTGGCGCTTCTTATGATAAAAATACAAAATAATTCCTCTTAAGACAACGGAAAATTTTTGACATTATGTTTCCACGAAAAATTAAGCATTATCCGATCAATAAGCTCGTAAGCCTGGCTCTTCGGATTCAAGAAAGTTGATACCTCAGCTCGAATGTATTATTCAATTTTTTTTAAAAAGGCCCAAAGAATGCTTTTAAATTGACATGCATAACATAAAAAAATTATCCTTTTCACTCTAGTCGTGTGTTGAGGATTTGATAATGACTTGCAAATTGTTTTTCCTAAAAGAGAAAAACGATGTCAGATGTAAACGTCAAAGTTTGGGGATTAAGAACCTCCAAGCAAGAAAAAATCGTAAATTTTTTGTGAAAGATGGAGCCCAGCAAACGACAAGAAAAAAATCAAAACTTACCTGCAAAAAAACATTTGATTTACCAGAAACTGTGAATTAGCATCTTTGAAAACATTTTAATTTAAAAAACACTGACTGATGCTTCCTCCTGATAAAAAGGATAACTGCATATGACCCTAATGGCTCGACTAAATTGAATTGAGCACGTCAAAACAATATTTTTATGAGAAACAGGGCAAAACTTGGGCGGAACGGAAATCAAATTTACAGTCAAAAACGCATTTTCTCGTAGCTGAACGCTTCAGCAGTGAATTAAGACTGTCTAATATACTCTCGCTTAAATTACACCTTGCGTATTATTGCGGCTTAGTAAAGCTAAGAATTTTGCATCTTTCTTGCCCATCAACTGACCTCAGATAGCTGTTACTGAACATACCTGGGCGTTGGGGGTTTGGGGGTATGCACCTCTCCCAGAAACCTAAATACCCCCCCAGAATGCAATTTTTGGTAATTTTTTGTTTTTTTCGCAAATTTTTTGATGACAACGGATAGTGCTCGATGAGAAATGTTGGAAAGTGGTGTGTTTTCGGCCATATCACCATTTTTATGGCCATTTTTTCACCTTTGAAAAAATCTTGCACCCCCAGAACTTTGGTGCCGCCCACCTATGGTACTGAAGCCTCATTATTCAAACTGTTTACCTGTGGCCGCCTTGTAACATCGATAGTTTAACAGCAATATTCCTAATTTCTAATAGAATAATAGCTGAATGATAAATGCTGTTTTTTCTAATGCAAATGATTAGTTTATTGCGCACTGATGCTGGTAAGAAGAACAAGAAGTAGCCCCTTCCCAACAAAATCGAAAACAATTCCAGTAAAACAATTTTGCACGAAATAACGCATACTAACACTTTCCTATTATACTGCATTCAAGCAACTTCTGAAAAAAATTTTCGTAATATACAAATAATTAGTTTATTACTTCCCATAAAGTACTCATGCTGGCGAGAAAAACAAGAACTAGCTTCCCAATTAAATCGAAAATAATCCCCAATTAAATGATTTTGTACGAAATAGCGAACGTTTTTCTATATAACATGTGAACACTTTCTGAAAAAACATCCTTAATGTCGAATTTACTTTCAAAATTAAGCTCAAAAATGAACTTAAAAACTAAAAAACCCTTTAACAAAAAAATTTATATCTTTAATGAACAAAATCAAGATACCGCCGTACACAATCTTGGGGTTAGCCTAGCCCCCTCTACCCCCGCAAAAATTTTTCACCTCGCAGAATCTTGGTTATCAGACTCTCGTCGAAAACGACTTGTTTTACGTTTTAAGCGATCTTTTATTTAGTCCGAAAGTGTTTATTTTTGTAGTCAGTTTTGACCATAGGTGGGCAGCACCGAAATTTGGGGGAGTTAAAAAATTTCTGGGGGGGGGTGAAAAAATTTTTAAAGGTCAAAAAATGGTCTTAAAAGTGGTCGTATGGCAAAAAAAACCATTTTTCGACGTTTCTCATCAAGCTCTATCCAATGGCATCAAAAAATTGCTAAAAAAGCAAAAAAAATTTTTTCTGGGGGGTATTTTGATTTCTGGGGGTATTTCAACTTCTGGGGGTGTATACCCCCAAACCCCCACCCCGCCCATGTGTGGTTTTGACTAAATTTTATTAAATCGTATTAAATTTTTCTTGATCACTTTCTAGCAAGAAAAAACATCCTGTAAAAAATTGAAACGTTTTTGACACGTATCTATCGTGAGCCAAAAAGGCACTTATTAAAAATGTTTAGGTCAAACCTCCCAGAATTTTCGTTCTGTATATGCACAAGTATCATCACCGCCCCTTAATTTCAATATATTAACCTTTTCTCGCATATTTTAAATGATTTTTCAGCAAGAATATCTAATGAATGTGTCTGCAAATTCATGAAAAATAGTAGTCAACGCGGCCAAGCTGGTACTTATGAGTGCCTCCGACTACTCATAAAGTTAAGCATCAGCTCGGACCAAGATAAGCATGTGCTTACTTTATTGCAACAGTCCAAAATTAAGCACAAGCTTAAGTTTGTGCTTAAAAGCACGTGCTTAAGATAAGCAGCAGCTCCAATTTTATTGCAACTGTCTGAGCAACAGTCTGTTGCTTAAACTGGTACTTAAGCACCAGCTCGTACTTAAGTACGTTTATTGCAACTGGGCCCAGATTTGCTCCATGCATACTCATTGAATTTCTCTTATACTCTCAGGGTCCTGTCTTATACTACTACTTTATATATGCTGTGCTCCTTATTGGCTCATTAGATTTACCAATACAATATAAAATATCTAGTACTTTTAAAGATGAAATCATTACATGCTATATTGAAATTGGCGTAGGTATTGCTAGCAAAATTAGGTGCGACAGGAGCATGAATAAATTCCGCTTATTTGACAAAGTTTAAGATTTTTTGCGGCTTTCAATCTTTCGCAGGATTTTGAGAATTTTTTGAAATTAATTCCCGTCGAACAATAAACATTAGATCATTCAAGCTAAAATTTGTAAATTTGTGTTACTTCCAAAAGCGATGAAAATAGGTTGAAGGCTCGGAATTTTGTATGCCTACGTACCTATCAAATAGGCCAAAATAGAATGCAGAAAACAATTTTTATTAGAAATCGGGCTAATATCGGTGAAGCTAAAGGTCTCCAAACATGCATATTCAATCTTGAATCTGCATTTTGTGTCTTATTATTTTTGCCTATGGTTTATTTACTAGATAGGTGTATTAGATTTGTAGGCTGCTTAGCTCGCCTACCTAAGGCTACAGATGTTAAAAGGCGTAGAAATCAAAATCTGAATGAATTGATCATTTTGCTCCGCTGATTTCGAAATTAAAAAAGCAAAACACTTCATTAAAACCCCCAAATAAATGAAGGCTTTTAACGTTGTTTGGCTCCTTTTCAAATTTCTTCAACGTTCACAAAAAGTCGGAAACTTTCTGCAGTTTTTCGGGTTTCTCTAGAAGTTTCGTGTTATATTACTTCTATTGCTTTAAATTTAGGCGTTAGTACGTGTCTGAAGCAATACGTCGTGTTTTGAAATAGACAGTTGTTTCTAAAAGTTCTAGTCATAGCTTTTCTGAATTTTTATGCGGTTTGGAGAAGTGCACCTGAAGTTTTATGAACCCCGTGTCACAATTATAGGTGGTTCAGGGAGTTCAGGGAGGGGTTACAAGATTTTTTCGAACGTAAAAAATAGCCTTAAAAATGGTGGTACGTATGGCGGAAAAACACCATTTTTTAAGGTTTCTCATCGAACAGTATGTATTTACATCAAAGAATAGCGAAAAAATAAAAAAATTTCAAAAATTGAATTTTGGGAAGTATTTTGGTTTCTGGTGGGTGCATACCCCAAACCCCCACGCCCAGGTATAATTGCAATTCATATCTTGAAATTTATTATTATCCCACTCTAATCAAGTAGCCTTAAAGTCCTACATAGTTGTTGTCAGATACTTGTTTCCTCTGGCAGATTATGTTTCACGCGGCGGCAATATCAAAGTATGTCACCTTTCCAGTGGATCGAGATAAAAAACAATTAATTGGTGTGGGGACTATCCATCGAATACTTATCGAACACGCTCGAAAGATCGACTCTTCGGACAGTGATCAATTTCCTATAAAAGAATCGTTACTGGACAATTTATGCGATGCAGCTATTTTAACGGTTTTCGAGGAACCGATTATGCTGGAGATTGATCCTCCCTTGGTCATTTTTGGCGATATGCACGGGCAATTCGTGGATTTAATCGGCTGGTGAATTTTGGAATTATTTTTTCTGTAATTTAGGAACTTATAAGATTGGCTTTGTTTCTAACGCTGATTAATGAAAACGGTTTTTTCTTGTACGGTATGTATTGATATACATGGTTTGAACTTTAATTCGTGTACTGAGGCCAAAGCTCTGATTTGTTCAAAGCAATTTTTAAAGCGCTTCCGAACTGCTAATTCTTCGTGTTAATTATTTTTAGGTACACTTGTGCTATTTCACGCGTCCTTTTTGTTTCTTTCTTACTAATAGCATGATGCACCTCTATATCTGTCTTTCTTTCTTCTTTTTTTCAACATTTGCATGTTTATTTATTTATTTATTTATTTATTTACATTTTTCTTTTTTCTTTTTTCTTTTTCTCCTCATTCATTACTTTTTGCTTCTTTCTCGTATTGATGACTTCTTACTATTTGAAATAGTACGAACTTATTAAAAAACGCATTTTCAAGAAAACAGCTGGTAAAATTATATTCTAAAGTTCGAGTTGGTTTCGTTTTTAGCACGGTACAATGAAATCTGAAAGTCTGAGTCTGCGAATTACATTCTAGAATAAATCTGCATGCATTGCATGCTTACATAGACATTATTTAAATTTTTCAAGACGAGGTTATTTTAGCAAAACAGCTTGGTCTGTTTATTACATGTTAACGCTCTTAGACTATTTAGGTACTTAGTTGCAAAGTTTAGAATAAATCATTCTGTTACGCTAGTGTTTTTAGGCTATGAATTTTTCATTATCTTTAAAATAATATAATATGTATCTATTTTAGGTTCGATTTGATAGGCTGGCCTCCTAAGCGAAGATGCCTGTTTTTAGGTGAGACTCTTTCTCGTCAATTGCCACAAAATTTTGTGCTAAATTTCGTTTCAAATTTCAGGCGCCTATGTGGATCGAGGCGATAACAGCCTAGAGTTTAAGAGCCTCTTGTTTTGCTTCAAGATTCTCTTTCCGAACGATTTTTACATCCTAAGGGGTAATCACGAATCAGTAGAGGGAAACACACATCTTACCTTCAAGGACAAATGCTTGCGAAGGATTCCGAATAACAAAGGCGAATATTTTCCCAGGCGGATTAAATGTAAGTTTGCATAATTTGATGGCCTTGTGACCCCCTAAACGCATTTCTTTTGTGCCAGTTCTTGACTTCTACATTCATTTTATAATGAAAACTTAAGCTTCTGGATTTTAAAAAGCATCTTTTTCACCGTGCGAAAAATTCGTGCTGTGCTGACATGCCTTAATTATTCTTCAGTTTGTATTTTAGTTTAAATTAGTCTTAGCCTAGTAAAGTTTCTGCCGGTAAGCCTTCAAATTTTGTAATTTAGTTATAATTTATAGTCGTCTTATACCTATACAAGCAGAAGCCCAGCACGTAATAATAAATATTCGGGGAAATCCAACTGAGCTGCTCTACATGCGCGCTGCAACTGAGAATTCGGTGCAGCGCAAGCCTTTTTAAGAAACTAATTAGAGTGGGCGAAAATGCGATGTCACGAGAATTTCGCAAGTGAATCAAAGAGAGAATTCTCTGAATTGGTGTGTGGTATTCACAAAATCTTTATAAAAATTCCCTTAACTTAATAAAATAATAGCAAGCATGTTGAGAGAGATTTTGTAAATGACTTTGAGCATGACCTATTTCATCATTTGTGGAAATCGGAGATGCTGCGATAAGAATCATGACATTAAATTTGAAACGTCTTCAGCATTAATCGAAGACATAATGAAAAACTTATGAAACATCTTAAAATGTTCTTGTTTTTACAAAGTGTGAGCTAACGCTGAATATAGCTTCGCTACATACATGTGCAAGTACAATATCTTAATATGGCGAATGTCAGGTGTCACTTTAGGTGCGATTAAACCCATTTCCTTATGTAAATTATTATCGTTCTTTTGCCTTAGCACGCTTCGATAATACTAGTGCGCTTCTTTAAACTCAATTTTGTCACTCAACCTATCACAAAACGCGTGACACTTGTTAATCAAGAACACAGAGACTTTTTCTTTGAAGTCGATTTTCTTTAAACTTCCTTAACGCATATAAATTCCCAAAAATAAAAGTGGCAGCAAAAAGTTTGGGGATCGGATATTACTGTAGCTATGTTTCAACGTGTGCAAACTATATTTTAGGCTCTAGCGCCTCGGGTATTAATTGTAGAAGCTCGAAGTTAAAGAATTTTTGTTTGCCATTGTCTCTTCTATCCAACGACCTAAGTTGCGTGGAAATGTAATGTAAATCCGTAGAGCAACAGGTCCGTAAACGTTAAAAAGCTCAAGCATGTGTTCAAATTTATGGCCCTTTTTCTAAAAAACGGCAATGTTATATTATAGGGCTCTTTAGGACGTTGATGCCGCCGGGGCCGGCTACCCAACGCGCCTAGCTATATATCTAGGAAAACTCTGGAACCCGAAATAAATGGGTGCAAATTTGGACGTAAAAATAGGCTTTTAATCATTCAATACTGGGCTACCATTAAATGTTGCGATGTTAAAAATATATTTTTTAGGGGTAATCGGCGACGGTTAATCCGAATTTGTTGTCAAAAATATACCTTAGGTATACTGTAGCCTATGTTATAACATGTTTTTTGTCCAAAAGCCTTTTTTATCACCTCTAGCTCAAAAAGTTCTACACAAATAGGGGTACTGTAATGAGCAATAATGTACAACTTAATAAGCTCTATCGATTAATATATTAAGTGCCGCTCTAGGGTCAATATTGACGACGATCAAGGGTAACCTCCATTTTTAGTGCTTGAGCAATATGAAAAGTAAGTGAATTATATTTCCGGTTCTAGCGCATGGGGAATTGAGGAGAAGAAGCTCGGTGATATTAAACTTATAGTTAATCATTGTCTCCTCTATCCAACGGTACATTTTGCAATACTAGCGAGTGTAAACTCATAGTTATATGGGTGTAAACTTTGGCCTAAAAATTTACTTTACACAAATTAATTATATGCTAGGGATAAGTGTTGCTATTTCAAAAATTATGTCTTTGAGGGGGTAATTGATGTCTAAAATTTTGAATCCGGAAACAAAAATATACCTTAGATATACTGTAGCCCATGATATAGCACGTTTGTGGTCCAACAGCCACTTTAATCGCTTCTAGCTGTACAAAACTTTACATAAGAAGGGTACTGTAATTAGGAAAAATGTGAAACTCAAAAAGCTCTATCGATTGATATATTTAGTGCCGCTCTACGATTAATATTGGCCGAGATTTAGGGTACCCCCATTTTCCATGCTTAAGCATTACAAAAAGTAAGTTAATTATATTTTCGCTTCTAGCGCCTGTGACATTATGTTTAGAAGCTAGGTGGTATGGAACTTATTGTTAGCCATTGTTTCCTCTATCCAACGATACTTCACACATGACTGGCAAATGTAAACCCATAGACATACATGTGTGTGAAGTTTGACTTAAAAATTTAGTTTACACCAATTTATCATATGCACGAAATAAATGTTGTAACCAATGAGAAAATAAGGCAAAGCTGCTGGACTCAGCTAGAAAGTATCCTATTTTTTAACATATATCGATAGAATTTAAAATAAATTCATAAGCTGAAATTAATTAAAATGCACAGTCATTGAAATTTCTCATTTTTGTCAATTCTTTTAATTTTTTTAAATTTAAATGTTAAGAGAATAAGGGCAGGCCTGGGGTCACGAAGTGACCCCATTGTTGGGCGTGAAGCGCACAACCCAGCGTGTAAGCGCTGGCTATTTTATTTAGAAAAATAATCCTTTAACGATGTTAGACACTAGACACTTTACAGAATTTGGGTAAGACGAAAACAATTACTCACGTTTTTATAATAAACGACGAACTTGACGGTTTGGTCGTGAACGAAACAAAGTAGTGTTAACGTCGTAATTATATCATTAGATACAAAACATGGTAAGATGACAAGTCGTGAATGATATAGGAAGCGTCAGCTTCCTATATATATGTTTGAATTTTTGGAGGGTCCTATGTTTTGGCTTGCCACTTTTTCTGTTAATTTTGTTAATAAGTTGTTGGGGTTTGATCGTATTTAAATGATTTTTTTGTGTATAAACTCTACTAACCAGACTATATTGCCAGTTGTTATTTTTGTTTTTGTTTAAAATTAAAAAATTTCATTTTTCCGTTACCTCGTTAAGGTTTTTGAAACCAGGTTAGGTCGTACAACCTTAAAAGATATATCAGTAGAAAGCGCAAAGTTTTCTTTGGAGGTACATTTTTTATCTCCAAAGTCAAAATTGAGGATTTTATTGGGGTTTCTAAACATCCTTTTTTATTTTGTTATTTATTTTGAGTTTTCCAGCAATGGGTGGTGTTTTTATCTTATTTTTGTATTCTTCTTATATTGAAAACTATATTTCTGACGTTTAATTTTTTATTTTTGGCTTATTAGTAATACACAATTTGCATATGCAAATTTTACGAAGAATTACATTTCCCTTACATATAAAACGGTTTAATGTGGTGAATTTTATATGGTTTGATAGAACGTTGAAAATTATATAACTTCGAAGAATTTGAGTTTTTAATTCTTTCTTTTCAACGATTAATCTAAAAATTAAAAACGATGAATTATGAATTATTTTAGCGTAGCATTACGCATAGAGGCTGATTTAAGCAATTGTTTGCTTGATCGATTTCATCGCATACGTTTGTGCATATTAATAGGCATTGTCCAATTCTGCAATGTCCATTGTATTGTAATTTGTCTGCATTGTACGTAGGACAAAACGTTCGATCTCAACTTGGCGCATGTCTGAACTTGGCGCCATCTAAACTTGGCGCTTTTTGTTATCTTGACTTGGCGCCTATTTTAACTTGGCGCATATCTAAACTTGGCGCCTATGCAAGTCTCGATTGTGACTGAAATTGGCGCATGTCTGAACTTGGCGCATGAATGAACTTGGCGCATGTCTGAAATTGGCGCACATCTATGTTTAGCACATGAAAATGGATAGAGGTGTAGGAATAAGGGGAGGAAACGGGCAGCCCTTCCCTGTTGATTTGGGTAGCGTCTGGTTAGTAAAAATAGTGATCCACTACCTGAATGTTTAGGGTTGCCATACACGCGCACAAGGGCGGATTTAAGGGAGGGTTCAGGGGGCCGCTCCCGCCCCGCAAGATATAGGTTCGACATATAATTTGCAATGATTATTGGCTGTTGATGATAACAATTTCTCAAATTGTTCCGGCGTCGGAAATGCCATCCTATTTACTTTTTTTGCTGAAATCAGACAAATTTAATCATTTTCTGCACAGAACAAGCATAAATCTAGATTTTCGAAAAAATTTCGTGCTGAGTGATTTAAAATAAAAGTATATGATGCAAAACGCCGGAAAAACTTTATTTGAACGTGTGAGGTAAATATTTGGACCTATTTTATAACTTCATTTTATTTCTGAATTTTGTTATTTCGGACAATAAGCCGATATATTTTTCTTTCGGTGCAGATCTTTAGTTAACATTTAGTGTAAACCAATTCTGAGATGGAAAGGCCCTTTATTTATAGAAACTGATACAACAGTTATATACATATACCAAGCTCAACGGGTCTCCGAATTAAGACATGCGCCAAGTTTAGACATGCGCCAAGTTTAGACATGAGCATACGTGGGCAGCAAGAAAATTCTGGGGGGTCCAAGATTTTTTGAAGGTCAAAAAATGGCCTTAAAAATGGTGATATGGCGATAAAAACACCATTTTTCGACGTTTCTCATCAAGCACTATCCATTGGCATCAAAAAATTGCGAAAAAAACGAAAAAAATTTCCAAAAATTGATTTCTGGGGGGTCTTTTGATTTCTGGGGGGTCTTTTGGTTTCTGGGGGCCCCACGCCCATGTGTGGACATGAGCCAAGTTTAGACAGGCGCCAAATTGAGATTGGCGCCAAGGTAGGACAAGTCACATGCGCCAACATGCGATAATGCGTCAAGTTCAGACATGCGCCTAGTTCAGTCACAATCGGACAATATATACCTACGTTCTTTCCAATTTGAAAAACGATATTTGCGGATTGTTTTGTTCATTCGTTAATTTGATAGCATTATATGACAGGACAAAATTGTATTCTTGCACTTGTGCCTAAATGGATTATTGAATTTTCGATTTATGACCTACCTAGCTCTGGGTGTTGTGCGGGAAAACTTTCATCTTCTCCATGTATGTGGACTCATTCAGATTATTATAAGGGTTTTTCCACTCTTATATTTCTGTTTTAAAATGAGCATTTATGTAGACTCATTCAGATTTTTATTGTAAGGGTTTTTACCACTTCTATATTTTTTAAAATGAGTTTGTGTTAATTAATTGACTGGTTAGAGCTAAGGTATAGAGCATTGTAACTGGTGAATATTTGCAAAATGCGTGGTATGAAATAGAGCATATCATTACAGTTCATTTATATGCTGCGAAAGTAATAGTTGGCCATTGTATTTTCGTGGTATGTTACGAGGTTGTAGTAAAATTTGTTGGACGGTTTTTTATGATGATTTGTTTTTTTCGGCTGGAGCAACTATATTCGATAATTATTTTTTAATCTGTATGAAGACTTTTGTGCATAAAACGCTGGAGGCTTGTTTAATAAATAGCTGGCTTGAGTATGATCTGTTTTTTCACGCGGCAAAAACTATTCGCCGCACTGCGCCGAGCAGGACGCTAAATTTGTACTCGGTACTTACGGAGAAACGGGACTGTCGGAGAATCGGGTAATCCGCGTGTCTAAAAATAAAATTTTATACATTGGTCGGAGAATCGGAACTATTGGAGAACCGGGATGGTCGGAGAATCGGGAACTTTGGGACCTAAGAATTAGCTGTTTAATTGTAAGACAGAGAATCGGGACGGTCAGAGAATCGAGATGGTAGGAGAATCGCGACGGTCGGGGAATCGGAACAATGGGATAAACGGGACAGACCCAACGTTGAAACCTCATATGTATTTGCAAGACCAATCGGCCTTTTTAACTTTTTCGGCACCAAGAAAAAGTCAAATTTTAGTAAGTGTGGCGCTGCAGAGTCGCACGTTATTTTGGCTATCCAATTTTTACTATTCAAGGTAGCGTTTGTCCTTCAGGCAGATTCAAACTAATGAACGTGATTCGGCTTAAATTTAAGGAAATTTTCGAGCCTCCGTAAAGGATTTTCGGAAAAAAATTGAAATTAATCGAAAAAAATATTACCATATATTGTATGGTGAATAAAAGTAGAGAATAAAAATATTCAAAAAAACTGTATTTTGCACTCGTAAGTCAAGTTTTTATATGTTTTTTCACTGTTTTTGGAAAATTCTGGGTACCGTCAAATTATAAAATTCCTAGATCCGTCACTGATTGCATGAAGTGATTGTTTCATCGGCACTCTTTGACAGGTGTAATTTTGACTAAATAATTCGTTAGTATTTGCACATTTTGTGTTTTGTTTTTTGAGTAGTGGGCATCCATGGAACCGGGTCGGTGTGGAAGCTTGTTTATTCAAGTAAGATGTGTAACAAATATTTAAAAAATCAGCCAGGGCTGTGTGGTTATCGTGTTCTACATCCACTTTGGGAGTCTAAATCTAGAAAGCGCATACTTCAAACTTACGTAAATTCTTATATTTTTAATTGGGTTGATTAGATTTTTGGTAGTTTATATCCAAAAATTTTGAATCAGTCATCCTTTCTTATTATAAATCAACGATTTTTGACATTAGTTTATAATTAGTAAACATTTCATAGGTGTAGTGGCAAGCAGTGTTATGCAAATCATTATCATGTTATTAGTATAAGTAGTAAATACATGGATGTGATAAATATAAGTATGTGGCTCTTTTTTATAATTTTGTTGTCGACTATTGAACATGCAAATTTTTATGTTGTGTATTTGATAGAACGATCGTTTTCAGATTTCTAGGTACACATAACGTATTTCACACTTCCGAATAGGATCCGTGCGAACGAATGTTCGTGTTATTTAAAGGTTCGTATACACGTGCTGCTTGCAATTGTCTACTGCTATCGTGGGTATCGCGTGTACGACTTAATTGTTTTTATGATAATATCAGCTAGTCTTCAAAGCGGTTTTTCGCTCTGCTTAGCTTAAAAATTTACGATAAGTACTATCGTTGTCATTTTCATAATGATTACATAGTTATCTATGTATGTGGCCTTATCACTTACAAAAATATCCCATTTTTTTAAAAGTAATTTTGCAAAAAAATTAATTCTTCCAGCTGAGCCAAGCCAATTTCTTTGTAAAAACTTAGAGCCGTGTAACATTTGGGCAGGACTTGGGTAGCAATGAATGTGATAAGAAAGCGCGGGCTTTGTTTGAGTTTCAGGATCCAAAAATTTTTTACGGTCAGATAGTGTCGAAAAATAATATTTGTCAAAAAACATTATTTTTTCGTTTCAACTGCTTAAAAATTAATGAGAAACAGAAAATTGATTTTGTGGGAGGCTTTTCGATTATTTGTTTATACGACCGCTACCATACAAGGTGAGCAGTGCGAAAGTTATGGGAATTCGAAAATTTTTAAAAGTCAATAGATGGCCTTAAAAATGATGGTATGGCGAAAACACACCATTTTTCGACGTTTCTCGTCAAGCATTATCGACTGGCATAAAAAATCTTGGAAAAAATTCAAAAATTAATCTTGGGGGTATTCTTAGGTATTTTCATTTTCTTGGTAGGTATTTGGCTTTTCAGGGGTATTTAAAGTATTGTGATATATTTGAAAATATTTATAAATGTTTGTAAATTTCTGTACTTCATAAAAGATTCATTTTCAGATTTCTACGTTTTGTGAATTAATTTATTCCTTTGTACACTTACGTATTTGCCGTTGTCATTTGTTTGGTTATACAAATACGATTTGGGGAATGACGAAAGGCTATTGTTGCAAGGAGGACATTAAAGAAGGGAATGTGAAGAAGCGGACAGGAAAGGAAAGAATACAAGTAATCACGAAAGAGTTGTGTATTTTGTTTGTATCTTGCTCGTAGTTGTGTTGTATCTGGCAGATTTTTGCTTGAGCTTACATTTATGGAGTATTTATTTCAATACAAAAATAGGACATTCAAAAAATGAATAATAAGTATAAATTTTCAGTCAGACAACGGTTGGAGTAAAACTTTCCCAAGCAAATTTTACGAGTTACTGTAAATAAATTGTGCTTTTAAGTAGACAGTGATAAACACTGAAGATATGTTATTGGTAACGTGTAAAGTAATTTATTGAAGAAATTTTCAATGTTTTGAAGAAAGTTAGGACATAGCTTAGTGTCTACCGCGCTTATGAAAATCCTAAATCCGTCAGAGAGTACACGTGTTAAAGTAAAGCTTCTGCACCTAAGGTTGGCTGTTCATTTCCGGCGCTTGTTAAATTTTAGCCGTTTCCCGTTGTTTAAATTATTTTTTTCACACCTTTGTCAAATTATTCATAATCGTACATAAACACGCATGCGACGTATTCGAGACATGTAGTTTGTATGTTCTAACTTAAAGTGTAATGGGCTATTTTAACCTGAATGTAAGCAATGCTGAAATTGTAACATTTGTGTACAATATTTAAGGATATTGCAAATTGGGAGAGGTTAGGTGAAAGTATTTTAACATGAGATAAAGAGTATTGGTGAAGGACCGTTGATAATCTGTAATTTTTTATGATAATGTTGACTTTCAGTGAATGGTATTTATTATTAAATAGGGATTAGTTTATTATTAAAAAGTGATTGAAAGATTGAACACAAAAGAGAATTTAGTCGTGCGCGTCAATGGATGGAAAAGATGGGGGAAGAAAGTACAGAACGATTTGAGCTGTGCTAACTCTACTGAAAGTGGAATGGAATCAAATACGAAGAGCAATGATGGAGTTTTGAAACTTGCTGAATATCAAGGAATTAGGATAGTAAGTTTAAATCTTAAGCTTATTGTCTTGAAAAAATAACTAGATATAAATGGACCGAACCTGAGGTTGCCTACAGTTTTTGATCCGGACCTGAATTTTCGGCGCTTCATGTGAAATTGAATTTTTTCACCATATTTTGTTGAATTTTATAGTTTATTCAATATTTTTAGAGATTTTTCATAGTATTATTATAATCTAGGAAGAAAGCGCATTCTCGGAAACGCTAAAAAACGATGCTCTTGACGAGCGTATTTGAGCCCAAAAAAGGCACTTTAGGTTTGACTTCTCCAAAATTTCCATTTTGTGCATGTAATGGCTCTCCAGAATTTCCATTTTGTGCATGTATGGCTAAAAGTCAACCTTTCTCAGCCGACGGATGAATTCCGCATTTTTGCGGTTAAATGTGCTGTAATGCAATATGGACTAAAAATGCTAAAAGTGTAGTGTCTAATCTTGAGTAATAATACGGCTCTTTAAAATACCTAGAAGATAGCATGCCATAGAACCACGTCTGTTGTATTATTTCAGTATAACGGTTTTGGCCAATTCTTTGTTATATTTGTACGATTACTTATATGTTCCTACTATTCCTCCTATCTTATTTTCTAGCATATTCCGCTTAACAATAATTCTGCTTTTCCTTTTCTATCAATTTATTGACACTTTATTAATTTTTTCTATCTTGCTCATTATCTTATATTTTTCCTTTTTCATCGATTTAGCAATATGTGCTTCTGCTTGTTTTATCTATATTCCGTTTCACGAAAGCTTGTGCTTGCATCAGTAATAATTTACACTTATTTAGTACTCGTACATTTGATGCATTCAATTAATGTGATAATCAACATTAATGTAAATAATATAATTAATTAACATTTAATGTGAATATTAAGCACTATTTAAATGTTCAGTTTTTATCTCATTTTCTTTTTGAAAGCAGCTTGGGCCCCTTCTGAATCTAGTCGATCATAGTTTGACGCAGGAGCATGTGAATTTTGGTATTTTTTGCTACTAAGGCTGCTTGATAACTCAGAAAGCTGTTGAGCGATTGCCAACACATTAAAAATTCACAAAAAGCTTAATTGAAATAGTGCTATTTTTCGAATATTTTTAAGTTCTCTGTTCCTTATAATTCACATAAAGTAGAGACTTTAAATATATTACAAAGAATCGATAGGGCTGATTGATATAATGCATATTTAACAGAAATCATTACAATCTAAGAATAATTAAAGCTTTTGCTTTATTCAAACTTCTTACATCAAACGCTTCACATTTCCTAACAATAAAATATAACGTACTTTTTTTATTTTCCCTTTATATCCCTACATATCTTAGAACTTTTATAATTGTCACTAAATCTTTGTACGAGTAAATTGCAAAACAATGATGTCATGAATCTTTCTAGACTGCGAAGTTTTTTTCTTTTTTTCTTTCCGAGGCCCAGCCTTTTTTGGAAGCCCGGCTGGGATCGGGACCGAGACCAGTTGCTTGGTTGTTCCTTGCTTGTCCCCCCAGTCCTTCCACAGTTAGGTGCTTGAGGAGACGGACATCGTGGACGGACTGCCACATTGGACAGGACGGCTATCTTTTGTTCGTGTATATTTAGTGAATGTTTTATTTTTATGTTTATACATGTGCATTTGTTGATAGAGCGCGTCATGGAGAAAATTGGTCAAAAAGGACGAGGAGGTGCTGAAAGTGGGGATGCAGAGGTTGAAGAAGCTGATTCTGGCTATTTACCGCTTTCTAGGATCAAGCCGAAGGTATATTTAGCTGAGTAAATTTTATAGTTGAGGTACATTTTTTCCAAAATGTTGTTTTTGATTAAGTTGTCTTGAACATGTGAGATTAGTATCCTGAGTAATCCGATAGACAGCTTAACGTAAAAGACAATGAACCAGGCACGTAGCTGGCCGTTCTATTTGGGGGACCAACTCCAATTTTGGGGGGTCCGGGGTCCAAAAAGACCAAAAAATAGTGCAAAATAACGTTTAAAAGTCCTATTTTCCCGGTTTTTTCTGAATTTTGGGGGTTTGGACCCCACATTCCCCCCAGAGCTACGTGCCTGCAAGTAAGTACTCTATTTGTCTATATTATCTAGTGTAGAATGAAAAGTTTTATGATTAATTGACTGCGTATTTTCTGGCGAGTAACTGACTTCTAAATGTTTGTGACTGCTTCCGTAGGTAAAATACAATGTTAAGAGTAATACGCAACAACGTTTCGACAGTTATACCTACCATCGTCGTCAGGCTCTTACAGAATATAAGAAAGTTGTGGACACCAGGAATTGAACCTTAGCAGCTAGGTATCATTTTATTTCTAAAGTCTGCGGGTTTACCAACTGAGCTTCACTGGGCTAGTTGTATAACATTATTAGTTCCTTTTAAAGTAACATAATAATATTTTTAGTCTGGGGCCAGGGGCCTCTCCACATGGTGTATTCTCCTCAATAAGGCTCTATTCCATACATGACTGTTCTCAATACTTCTTGAACCCACATTCTGCCCACTAACGCACTACATTGCAACAGCAGTAGTACCATTTAGTGGGGCATTAATCATGAAGCTTAAGCGAGTGTGCAAAGCATATGGAGTGCGCCTTGTGGCAAAGAGTGAAGACACCATCAGAAAAAGACTACAAAGTGTTGCCCCAAAGAGGCCCTTCGATCTACGGCAGAGCATAGTGTATAAAGTACCACTACAATGTGGGAAGGAGTACATTGGGGAAACTGGTAAAAGTCTTGAGAAAAGACTTGGGGAACATAGTAGTGCACTACGGAATTTGAAAGAGGAACGGAGTGGGGTTGCTGAACACTGCAGAGCATGTGGGTGTAGGCCAGATTTTGAGTATACATCAATACTCGCAGAAGAAAGCAATGGGTACCGTAGGAAAATACGTGAGACCCTGGAGATGGAGAGGGCTAGTGGGCAGAATGTGGGTTCAAGAAGTATTGAGATCAGTCGTGTATGGAATAGAGCCCTATTGAGGAGAATACACCATGTGGAGAGGCCCCTGGCCCCAGACTAAAAATATTATTATGTTACTTCTAAAAGAACTGATTATGTTATGCAACTGGCCCAGTGAAGCTCAGTTGGTAAACCCACAGACTTTAGCAATAAAATGATACTTAGCTGCTAAGGTTCAATTCCTGGTGTACACATCTTTCTTATATCCTGTAAGAGCCTGACGACGACGGTAGGTATAACTGTCAAAATGTTGCATATTATTCTTAACATTGTATTGTACCTACGGGTTTGAATAAAGCATTATTATTATTTTATGTGAGTAGTACTCCTGGACCTCCTGGCTCTACAATGCTTAAGCATAGCACATGCTTAAGCATAGAGACAGTGGAAGTATAGGGGCGAAGTGCCGAACTTAAGCGTTCTATTTTGAGCATGGCTCAAAGCGCCAAATTTAGGACTATACTACTACACATTAGAGCACGCTACATGTTAAACTATCAGCGCGAATTGCCGAACTCGAGCGTTTCATTTTTGCACTGGTCGGTGACCCTGGACGAAGTCATAACTTTCTTGCTTTGGCCCGAATTGCCGAACTCGAGCGTTCTAATTCAAGCTAGGTGCGAATCGCCGAATTTTGGGCTATACTACTACACAAAGGCGCTAAGCGCCAAACTTTTAATGCACAGTCGGTTATCCTGGACGGGCGGAACCAATTAATTTTAATTTGCATAACTAGCGAGCAGTTTACTCCCATGCTACTGTTCTAATTTTAGTTCATATCATCAACTCACTGCACCTTGACTCACAGACGATGAGTCATCATAGGTTCTATTTTTGCATGTTTTTCGAACTTTGAGACATGTAAGTGCGTGCATAATAAATCATCATCGAAAGCGAAATGCTAAATTTGGACGTGGGGCTATACAACGATAATACAACACCTTAATTAATCAAAATCGGAAAAAACAAGCCAAATAAAAATTTACAGAGAATTAGCAAGGCACCACAACATATAGCACGTGCTCAATACAAATTCCTACACCATAACGCATTAGTACGATGCATAAAACATCATAAAATGAGTTAAACGCTTAAACATAGATACTCTGCCCTTGTAGGCACAAAGCAACAAATTTCGGGTAAAAATTCTTCAGAGTAAATTTTAAAAATTCCAAATTTTGAAAATTTTGAGCATTTTTATCCGATTTGGATAGTCTAGCAGAGCACTGCTAGACTCTTCAACAGATGTGACAACTTCATTATTGTCTTCTCATTTCATCTACTCATCCTCAAATAGATCGGCATTTTTGCGAATCAATTTTTTAAACGTGTATTTTTGACTGGCCCAAGCTGTCTCATCAGCTTCCTTTTTTCCAAATTTTAATGTATACCGGTAAAAATTATTAGCATTTTCCAGTTCTTCCCTTGATTCGCTTTCATTTAGAGCATCTAGGAGTGAGTCATAAAGATCATAGAGATTATGGATTTTATCAACAAAACTGTTGTAAAATGGTTCGGTTTGGAGGTCTTGTATACTGTTCGGAAAATCTTCAAAATCTGAAAGCACGACTTTTACTAAAAAGCGCCAAAACGGTTTAGTCCAATCAGTTTCGATTACAGTCTCATTTGAGCTGCTTTCAGACACATCTAAAGAATCTCCATTGTTACTGCCTTCACTACTATCATTATCTGTCATTTGTTCAGACTCTGATGTATCATTCCTCATTTCTGATATCCTATGCATGAGGTATTTGTGTCTTTTTAAAGTAAAATTATTAAGTAATTGCTTACCGCATATTTCACAGATTTTATTCATTTTGTCAACTATTCAAGATGTGACATTCCTTAAATAAACTTTATTGCACATGTGATTCGTGTTTACATCACATTCTTGACCTAGAAGTTTACATTCTTCACAATATTGGTCACTACCATCGCTTCATTCAATCCTATAGCCTAGCATGCATTTTCTTCATATGCAGAACGTTAAGCCTGCTTTTGAAGTGAAAAGTATCGTTGACAAAGTGCCCCCATTTTTGACAATATCTCCAAGAATCTCAATTTTTGTCAGTAATATCGTCAATAATAATACAACCTCACGCAGAAAGGTGGTTTGCTGGTCAGTTGTTAGCTGATGCAACTACAAATAAGTGATTTTTATGAAACGCGCATAAGATATGCCCAATTGAGATTTTTTGAGGAATGTGATGGTTTTTGTGCAGAATGTGAGGATTTTGTGCACCTCACATTTTGCAGGAAAATCTCACATTCTGAATTGTGCACCTCACATTCTGCACAAAAACCATCACATCGCCACATTCCGCTGAAAATGTGTACCAGGAGATTCATACCTTCTCGCCCTTGGCGACTGATTAGTTAAAAGCAAACGCGCCCAATTTTCAGAGGAATGTGACGATGTGATGGTTTTTGTGCAGAATGTGAGGTGCACAGTTTTGAATGTGAGATTTTTCTGCAAAATGTGAGGTGCGAAAAATCCTCACATTCTGCACAAAAACCATCACATTGTCATATTCCTCTGAAAATTGGGCTCGTTTGCTTTTAACTTATCAGTCGCCAAGGGCAAGAAGGTATGAACCTCCTGGTACACATTTTCAGCGGAATGTGGCGATGTCATGGTTTTTGTGCTGAATGTGAGGTGCACAATTTAGAATGTGAGATTTTCCTGCAAAATGTGAGGTGCACAACATCCTCACATTCTGCACAAAAACCATCACATCGTCACATTCCTCTGAAAATCTCAATTGGGCATATCTTATGCGCGTTTCATAAAAATCACCTATTTGTAGTTGCATCAGCTAACAACTGACCAGCAAACCACCTTTCTGCGTGAGGTTGTATTATTATTGACGATATTACCTACAAAAATTGAGATTCTTGGAGATATTGTCAAAAATCGGAGCACTTTGTCAGCAATGATTTTCATTTCAGAACCAGGTTAACGTTCTGTATATGAAGAAAACACATGCTAGGCTATATAATTGGATGAAGAGACGGTAGTGACCAATATTGTGAAGAATGTGAGCTTCTATGTCAAGAATGTGATGTAAACGCGAATCACATGTGCAATAAAGTTTATTTAAGGAATGCCACATCTTGAATAGTTGACAAAATGAATAAAATCTGTGAAATCTGTGGAAAGCAATTACTTAATAATTTTACTTTAAAAAGACACAAATACCTCATGCATGGGATATCAGATATGAGGAATGATACATCAGAGTCTGAACAAATGACGGATGATGATAGTAGTGAAGGCAGTAACAATGAGGATTCTTCAGATGTGTCTGAAAGCAGCTCAAATGAGACTGTAATCGATGGTTGGACTAAAGCGTTTTGGCGCTTTTTGGCAAAAGTCGTGCTTTCAGATTTTGAAGATTTTCCAAACAGTATACGAGACCTCCAAACCGAACCATTTTACAGCAGTTTTGTTGATAAAATCCATAATCTCTATGATCTTTATGACTCACTCCTAGATGCTCTAAATGAAAGCAAATTAAGGGAAGAACTAGAAAACGCTAATAATTTTTACTGGTATTCATTAAAATTTGGAGAAAAGGAAGCTGATGATACAGCTTGGGCCAGTCGAAAATACATGTTTAAAAAATTGATTTGCAAAAATGCCGATCTATTTGAGGATGAGCAGATGAAACTAGAAGACAATAATGAAGTTGTCACATCTGTTGAAGAGTCTAGCAGTGCTCTGCTAGACTCTCCAAATCGGATAAAAATGCTCAGAATATAGTCAGTACACTACTCTAAAGAATTCTTACCCAAAATATGGTGCTTTGTGCCTACAAGGGCAGAGTTTCTATGTTTAAGCGTTTTACCCGTTTTGTGATTTTTTAATGCGTCGTACTCATGCATTGTGGTGCAGAAATTTGTATTGAGCACGTGTTATATGTTGTGCTGCCTGGCTAATTCTCTGTAAATTTTTATTTGGCTTGTTTTTTCTGATTTTGATCAATCAAGGTGTTGTATTATTGTTGTATAGTCTGACGTCCAAATTTAGCGCTACGCTTTGATGATGATTTATTATGCACGCACTTACATGTCTCGAAGTTCGAAGAATATGCAAAAATAGAACCTATGATGACTCATTGTCTGCAAGTCAAGGTGCAGTGAGTTGTTGATATGAACTAAAATCAGAACAGTAGCATGGGGGACCCTGCTCGCTAGTTATGCAAATTAAAATTAATTGGTTCCGCCCGTCCAGGATAACCGACTGTGCATTAAAAGTTTGGCGTTTAGCGCCTTTGTGTAATAGTATAGCCCGAAATTTGACGATTCGCACCTAGCTTGAAATAGAACGCTCAAGTTCGGCAATTCGGGCCAAAGCAAGAAAGTTATGACTTCGTTCAGGGTCACCGACCAGTGCAAAAATGAAATGCTCGAGTTTGGCAATTCGCGCCAATAGTTTAACATGTAGCTTGCTCTAATGTGTAGTAGTATGGTCCTAAATTCGGCGCTTTGAGCCATGCTCTAAATAGAACACTCAAGTTCGGCACTTCGCGCCTATACTTCCACTGTCTCTATGCTTAAGCATGTGCTATGCTTAAGCACTGTAGAGCCAGAAGGTCCAGGAGTACTACTACTTATGTGACTGCCAATAGGCCAAAAATACACTTTCTTTTTTTCTGGCGAGTGTTTCATATTTATGTCCATACGTATCATGAAGAAGTATGAGATGAATAAACGGGGTCAAGAAGCAGAAGGTGATGCAGGAAGTATTGATGATGTGGACGGCAAAGAAGAAGGACGTTCCGTTGTGACTTGTATGATGAAGGTACATATAGCTGAATTATTCCGGCGCTCAAAAAAATTTTCTAAAAGTTGATGGTCTTTTTGAATAAGCTGTTTTGAATATTTGGCATGCGCATTTATAATTATTGTTACCTAGAAAGGTGTAAAAAAGATAATTTGAATAGTCTTGGAATGAGAATATCTTTTATACAAATCACTGAAGAAAGTAAAATATAATGGGGTCGCATTCCTCCTGACCGACTCGCCCTATTTTTTCGTAAAAATGAGAAATTGATCAGTGAGTGCAATCCAAATGGGCCTCTGAGATCTTTAACTTGTTTGTGGACCTACCGCTGCACTGCCAACCATCCCACTTGGCCGACCCGCCCTGGTTTTTGTAAATGTTAAAAATCGATCAGTATTCGTATTTCCAAAATTTTGGAGGGACTTGTCCTCTCAGTCCTTCCACAGCTAGGTAACTGGGGAGATGGACATTGTGAGCGGACTGTCACGTTGGACCGGACAGCAAGTTTTCTTGCACATGTAATAGAAATTTCGATTTTCGGCACTTTTTGAAATCTGACGACATCCAGAGGGGTCAGAATCTTTGATAGTCAACTGATGTATGTGCGTAACTAGTAGAATGAATTGCTTTTTTGTAGATTCATTTTTTTACAGTTTTCAACGTTTTCAGGTCACTTCGCCAATTGCCCCACGAAGCCTGGATAGTTGGGAAATATTGTCATGGAAGTTTGGTGCATTGCAGGATTTCTCGAATTTTTCGAGGAAACAGCGGTTTATAAATACTCTGACCAACAAATTGATGAAAGGATTCTTCGCATTGAGCAAAATATGACCCGTTACTTTAAAATATGAAGTACCACAATAAAAGTTATGTTTTCGTACAAAAAGATTATCTGGAATATCGTGGAATGTATTGATAATCTTTGTGATGCATTTGATGTTAACGAGAAAGTTTATTCCACGTTTTTGTATGAATGTTATTCTAAGAATGCTTATCATACACCTTTTCCCGAACCATTTGAACTCGATTATTCGAATAAATTTTATAACGATGTTTTTTTCTGGAGAACAGTATTGCAATGGTATAATCGCCTCTTCTAGTAGCAATGATTTTGTTGGCGTTGATAGTTCTTTTTTCGCGCCAGTTTAGATAATAATTGTAATCGTCTAGAAGCGGATATTTGTTTACCTAGCAATTTGCTTAGTTCGTTACCTAGTGTATTACCTAGTACAAATTATATGTGGGGACAATAATCATAGTTTGGAACCTAGTGCAAGTGATAGTTTGGACATTGCATGTAGTTTAGGCGATTCTAATTTTAAGCTCAAAACATACTTCACGCTGGCGCGGCAAACGGCGCAAATTCGCTGCAGCGGTCGCCGCGCCAAATTCGCGCTGACCCATGGCATACTTCCTGGCGCCGCGCGGCGAGGCGCGAAGTTTGCCGCGCTGCATTTCAAGGAATACTTCAAGCAGCCCAAGGCATACTTCAAGCGGCCGCCGCGCCGCAACCAAATTTGCTAAAGTCCACTATTTTTGCCGCTTTTCATGGTATACTTTACCCGCGGCGAGAAGCAAATAATGTCTATTTTCAGCATTTTTTCGAATTTTTTCGCCGCGCCGCAGAAGTCCAAACGTTTGGACTTTCCTCGCAAATGCTAATGAGGTGCGCCGATATCGATCTACTCTGAATCTATAATGAACTACATATCTATGTGAGCGCAAACGATCTTCATTGATATTTTGAAATGTCATAGAAGTACACCTGGGCGTGGAGTTTGGGGGTATGCACCCCCCCCGAGAAACCAGAATACCCCCCAGAAATCAAAATAACCCCCAGAATTCAATTTTTGAAAATTTTTTCCGTTTTTTTCGCAATGTTTTGATGCCAATGGATACCATTTTTAAGACCATTTTTTGACCTTTGAAAATTCTTGCACCCCCAAAATTTTCTTGCTGCCCACGTATGCATAGAAGTACGTATGTGGCAGTACTGGATTTGTACGTTTTTGATCGGACTTTCTCCAATTTGTTGTGTAGCTTTTAATTATTGCGTACATACCTGTCTTTTGAATAAATAGTGTTAAAAAAATTCATGCAGGATGCAAGACGTTCAGTCATTGATTCTGGAAGTTTTGTCATTTCTTGTATAGAAAAGAATGCTTCTGACCACTCGGTTGTGTGATTTTATTTTTGCTGTACGCATTTTTTGCTTAGGATCGTAGATTTCGATACAACACTGATAAATGAGGTGCAGAATTTTCCTGCACTGTGCAGATAACAAGCAAGTGTGGAACAAACTTCCTCCTCTATCTCTTTCAGAATGATATTGTGTGATTTTGCTAACCAGCCGACATCAGTGGTACATACATACATATGTACATGGTGTCCTAAAATGGTAACCTACATTGTAAATGCATAGATGAATTTAAATGAGCTTTCGCCGATTTAAAAAAATCGATTATGAAAGAAATCAACGCGCTATCATTGCGGCAATTTGCGCGGAGTATGCCAACATCGAGCGAAGTGGCAGCAAGGCGGCGAAGGGTCGCCCAGTTGGTGCCATTTTTTTCATGCCGCGCGGCGACTGCACCGCGTGAAGTATGCCTAGGTGACGCGAAGCGGCAGATGAATTTCGCCACGCCAGTTTCGCGCCATTGACGTCACATTTTTGGGTATACTGTGGCCGCAAACCCCTCTGTAGCGTGAATCGCGTGAAGTATGTTTCGGGCTTTAGTGTTTCTAGTGGCGGGAAGATCGATGTTGGAATCAATATGCTTAGTGTAGAGAATAGCATTTTGGGAAAAGGATGAATGATCTGGTTTCGTGTTGTGCTGCCGATATTTCCAAAACATCCGGTTGTAATTTACAATGCAAGAAGCGGAAAGTTAGTACAAAATTGTAGAAAATAAAAGATTTCCTTGATCTGAACATCGAAAAATCTGATGATGAACATGATGCCAATGTCAATCTTTGGACGCGTTGGAAACGCAGTTTTGCGATGCTGATTGTACGTTATCATTGGTCCTTAAGGTAGCATTGTTTGTTAAAAGAGTTATGTGACGAAAATCTTGAATTTCATGATATTTGACGCATTTTTGTATTATTTGGGAGGTTGTAGTTGTTCCATGACAGATTGGAATATGGAATGCATTTTAGGCTATAAGTGCAGCAATGTTTTGAAACTGTTGAAAAGTGTGGCATGTTGTTTCCCCGTTGTTCGTAATGTTCTTTGGTATGTGCATTGTTAAAGAAAATGTATGCGTTGAATATTTGAAACTGAACGGAGTGGTTTTGAGGGCAACTATCATTTATTTTGTAGTCTTATCAATGCAAATTCGAAACATTTACCAAAATCAGCAAAATTGACATTTCTGAAGATTATAGAAATCGGGAAAGTGAATTGGATATATATGTTATAAAGAATTTTGGTCATTTATACCAAAAGTTTTAGCTATGGTTAACAATTTTCATGATAAAGTTTGTGATGTTTGTAGGATGTGTTGTAGAGAAAGTGTAACGTTCGGTAATTGTGAAGATATATCTGGTAATGATTTTCCTAATTGTGGTCTTTGCATAAATGATTTGAAGGTAACTTGCACTTTAGTAGTAAAGCCAGACCATCCAGAGTCTTCAATGCTTAAGCATATTGCTGTGCTTAAGCATATAACATATGCTTAAGCAAACAGACTCTCACTTTGTAGGCGCAAAGCGTCTACAATAGGGGCATACTACTGAGCAATAAAGCACAAAAGTATAGGCGTGAAGCACCAAACTTGAGCGTTCTATTTTAAGCATGGCACAAAGCGACGAACTTTTAATGCACAGTCGGTAATCCTAGACGGGCGGAACCAATTAATTTTAATTGCCTTCAATTTGCATAAGTAGCTAGCAGCGTCCCCCATGTTACTGCTTACGGCCTGTTCTAATTTTAGTTCACATCATCAGCTATGTTAGTTTAATGCACGTTGAAGCATTGGTGCAAAGCGCCGGACTGTTCTATTTTTGCATGTTTTTTTTAACTTCGAGACATGTAAGTGTGTGCATAATAAATCAACATCAAAAGCGAAGCATTAAATTTGGACATCAGGCTATAAAATGGTAATACAACACCTTAATAAATCAAAATCAAAAAAAACAAGCCAAAAATATTTACAGAGGACTAGTCAGACGGCACAACATAGAGTACAGGTTCCTACACCCCAACGTTTTAGTAAGACGCATCAAACATCATAAAACGGGTTAAACGCTTAAACAAAGAGATTCTGCCCTTGTAGGCACGAAGCACCGAATTCGGGGTATAAATTTTTTAGAGTAGTGTACTGATTAAATTCTAAGCATTTTTATCCAATATGGATAGTCTAGTAGACCACTGCTAGACTCTTCAACAGATGTGACAACTTCGTTATTGTCTTCTCGTTTCATCTGCTCATCCTGAAATAGATCGGCATTTTTGCGAATCAATTTTTAAACCTGTATTTTCGACTGGCCCAAGCTGTCTCATCAGCTTCCTTTTTTCCAAATTTTAATGTATACCGGTAAAAATTATTAGCGCGTTCTAGTTCTTCCCTTAATTCGCTTTCATTTAGAGCATCTAGGAGTGAGTCAGTAAAGATAATACAGAATATGGATTTTATCAACAAAATGGTTTGGTTTGGAGGTCTTGTATACTATTCGGAAAATCTTCAAAATCTGAAAGCACGACTTTTACTAAAAAGCGCCAAAACGGGTTAGTCCAATCAGTTTCGATTACAGTCTCATTTGAGCTGCTTTCAGACACATCTGAAGAATCTCCATTGTTACTGCCTTCACTACTATCATCATTCGTCATTTGTTCAGACTCTGATGTATCATTCCTCATTTCTGATATCCTATGCATGAGGTATTTGTGTCTTTTTAAAGTAAAATTATTAAGTAATTGCTTACCACAGATCTCACAGATTTTATTCATTTTGTCAACTATTCAAGATGTGGCATTCCTTAAATGAACTTTATTGCACATGTGATTCGCGCTTACATCACATTCTTGACGTAGAAGCTCACATTTTTTACAATATTGGTCACTACCGTCACTTCATTCAATTCTACGCCTAGCATGCGTTTTCTTCATATGCAGAACGTTAAGCTTGGTTCTGAAGTGAAAATTATCGTTGACAAAGTGCTCCGATTTTTGACAATATCTCCAAGAATCTCAATTTTTGTTGGTAATATCGTCAATAGTAATATAACATCACGCATTGTCTTTTGTGTCAACATCACCTCCACCTTTGTGAAAGTACAGCGTAGATTGCAAATGTGAATGCTTGGCATCGTACCCATAAATTAATTTAATTTCACAATATGATCTATATGCATATTTATAAGAGCTGTCAAAAACTAATTTGCCTCCTAAAAAGCATTTTACTTGCTTGAAGAAAGTCTTACTAATAAGATTGATAGGCGCATAGTCAGGCACTGCTGCTCCAGCAGCTACTAGTTTTATGATTCTCAGTAGCATATAAATGTAGTTTTTATTGAGCTGAATGTAATGTGGATCAGAAGAACTCTAAATTCATATGGTCCCTCATTAGTGATAGGGTTTGTAGGTTGAATTTCATACCAAAAACCACGCTTTAAAGCTATGTGAGTAGGAGGGACTGTAAAAAGATCAAGTTCAGTCTTAGTACTGGGGATAGATTTTCCCTTTACGAGAGCCGTTTTTTGTTTTGAAAAAGCATCTATTATGCTAGTATTTATAGACTTTGGGCGGCTACTAAGACCCCCTCCTTGCTGCTGCTGAAGGGCATGAGAGGCTTCATCAAACAATTGAGCAGCTTCTTGCTTTGAGTGTTCTTTAGTATACTCAAAAAGCGGTAATCCTCGGGCCAAATCAGATGCTATATTTGAACCTGCAACTAGAGCATGTTTTCCAACTTGCTTACCATTTGACTGCAAAACAGGGACTGCCATTCTAAAAAGCGAACGGAAAAAGCTGCCAAGACCTACGCCCCGCTGGTATGGGATGCATTTATACTTTTCCAACCCATAGCCTGTTTGGGTAGCCTGCCCTGTGTAGTAGTCTTACCTAATGTTGTAATGGTTAGGATTGAATTGAACGTGCATTTTTGTAATTTTGTTTGAATAAATCAAATATGATAAGTATTTATAGACTTTCATCCCAGTCAAATTCACCAGCTGCAGCAAAAATCTCCTTACCTTGTCAATTTACTATACTTTCCAGTGAAACATTTGTGCGATTAAACACTTTCAGCAATTCTTTTGTGCCAGGATGCCTGCTTATTTTCTTACGCTCACATGCAAGATCATTAACTAAATCTGTAATGTTTGAGCCTTCAGTTCTATTGCCATCTATCACAAGCTCACCATTAGGCTCAATTTCAATAAACGGCTTTGTACAAATGTGGTGAAGAAGGAGGTTTGCCTTTGGAATCTGATTTTTTGGCATACCAACAAGCACATCTTCATCACTCAATGCATTCTTTGCATCTTCAACTATACTAGCTCTATATGGCTGCTGCTTTTGTTCATACAATCGTTTAAATCTGTTAAGCACCTGATTGTATTTCATGAGTTTCATTTCAGGAGCTACACTTTTGCTATGCAAAACTTTTTGCAATTCATTATCCAATGAATCTAGCACAACCTCAATAGGTTTAGTTCGCTCGCTGATTTCAGCGGGTATAAGAATCATTTTTTCAGTATGTTTCATTTTCTACCAGCTATCGCATCAGCTAACAAACTACCAGCTATTGTAAGTATGGGAGTAAGTAAAAGAGGAAGAAAACCACCTTCCTGTATTATAATATCTTTCTTTTGTTTTGTAGTCGCCTGCTTATTGTTTGCCAGGTATCTTATTTGATTCCGATATCTTCAAAGTTTATTTATATCCTTCTTATCAAACGGAATATTACCATTCAGAAAGGTGCTTGCACAGTCAGAGAGACGAAGGATTTGATCTTTGCTGGCAGTATTTATAATAGCGGTTCTTTGAGGTTTTTTGCTTCACTTAGGAGATGTAAACAACCAATATTGCGAGTTAATTGATCTTTACACATTTTTTCCCTTTTTAATCGCAATATCTCTACTAGTATTTATAGATTTCTGCACATAAACAGTTGGATGGCTGCTAAAAATATTTGTTAAAAGTTGAACTCATCTCTAGCATTTTGAGTTAGATCAATTTAAAGGTAACCATGTGGCTTAAGGCCCTGCTATACTTTGCAGCGTGGCGAAGTAGCTGCTGTACTTCCAATGCGGCGCCAAGCGGCGTCACGTGGCGCCACATGGCAGAAAAAAATCAATTGATGTTGTAACTGCAGTAAAACAGCAAAAAAGTAAAACATGTGTAAACTGTATACTGTATTCTGTGTCAAGAAAACAAGTGAAAAGGGTATAGGTCAACGATTGTGCACATTAAAAACTGTACTCATTTTCAGTTTCAGCATCATGAAAACAAGTTTTGAAAGGCATAGAGACACATTTTAGCACACAGACATCTTAAAAATCGATTATATATTCAATTTTCACGCTTTCATGTATGCATAAAACATCAGTACATCATAAAAATGCTAAAATCAAGCTTTCCCTCATAAATGCATGATAAATATTGGCCTCCGCGTTCCACCGCATGGCAAAAGTTTGAACAGTGTTCAAACTTCAATTTATCTGCCACGCGGCGCCGCGTTTGGAAGTATAGCAGCACATTTTGTCAACGCGGCGCCGCGCGGCAGGAAGTATAGCAGGGCCTTTAGAAGTAGCATCAGAATAAGCTTCTATAAAATATTTAGCGTTGGCAGGATAGAGCTGTCTGGAAGGCATTTGTGCCTGTAGCTGATCAGCAGGGTGTTTGAATAAAACTATATAATCAGAGTTGATGCGTGAAGTTCTTAGACCATCAAAGAAAACGTTTTGAACAATGTGTATAATGCTCATGTTCTAATGATGACAACTCCTTGAAAAAAGTTGCACAATCTGGGCATTACCCCTGCTCTGCTGCATTAGATCATCGAGAATCAAAAAGTTGTGGCACATGACTAAATTGTTTTAGGTAATTAAAATCAGGAAGCCCTTCTATGAATAAAACATCATTTAATTTTTTATAAGGAGGCTGATTTTTCTGCAAAGCACCACCAAATCTTTTTGATTTTAGCATCAATCAGGCATGATCTATTCTCAATTAGTCGCTTGACAAATGTTGTTTTGCCTGACTTAGTTGGGCCTGAAACAAGGCAGGTAAAAGGATGTTGGAACATCATGGTTTTAGGTATAAATAAGTTTATCAGGAAGTATTTATAGAAAATGCTAACTATACAAAATATTTTACTGACTACAGCACTACCCAATACGCTTAACCTCGAAGAAATCTACCAGAAATTGCCAAACACTGCACAATACAATTATTTGAGATTTCCAGGAATTGTATTTCGATTACCACAGGCAACATTACTGATTTTCAGATCGGAAAAAATTGTATGTGTTGGAGCCAAAACAGTGAAAGATGTCAAAAGTGCTATAAAAGCAGCTGTAGATGCATTAAATACTAAAAGTGATTATTTAAAGGTGAAACCCCATATGTTTGCAGCTTCGGAAAACTTAGGGTTCCGCATTAATCTTTGCAAATTTAATGAGCTGGTGAAAAGGAAATGCATGTATGAAGTAGAACTGTTTCATAAATTAGTATACAAATTTAGCAATGTAACCTTATTATTGTTCACAAGTGGAAAATTAATCCTCACAGGTGCAGAACAAGAGCATGAGTTGCATAGGTCATATAAAATAGTTTCAACAATGCTTGATAAATGCAGATTAGATACATAATATTCCAAACTTTACAAGAAATATTCCAAATTTTACAAGAAATATTCCAAATTTTACAAAAAATATTCCAAACTTTACAAAAAATATTCCAAACTTTACAAATGTACTATGCTTATGCATGTAAAATTTATTCCAAATTTTACAAAAAAATTTCTAAACTTTACAAAAAATATTCCAAACTTTACAAAAAATATTCCAAACTTTACGAAAAATATTTCAACCTTTACAAAAAAAATTTCCAAACTTTGCAAATTTTTAGGTCAATGCTGATGACATAGATGAAGTTATGTGTTCATCAATCATTTTTGTGTGGAGGTTTGCATAGTGAAACCTAGCCTCGAAAATTCCCACAAGTTAAACCGCAGGCAAAGATCGCCCTTTTTCAGGCGTTTTCTGATAAACTTTGAGAAGCTCAAAATAGCATACTCATCAAATTCAAGCAATGTTAGTTTATACTGGTTGCTCATTTTTTGCCAAAAATATTCCTTAATGGCATCATTAGACAAGTATGTGTATTGTGGTAAACGATGTAGAATATGACTGAAAAAACACTGACCAATAGAATCCATTTTTGATCCTGAGTTTTAACTCACTATTTATAGCTTTACAATATAAAAAACCATGAGTCAAATTTAGGTGGGTAGCCCCTCCAGCGCACTAAATAACCAGTTTTCTTGCCTTTTTTGAGAATTTTTATAATTTTTTCAATCACAAATAAATCATCTGATTTTGAACTAATTTTCTGCAGCTCGGTTTCATAGAAAACACCCTCTAATTTTTCCCCTTTTGATCTTCTAGCGTGTATACTGGTGGTGTGCGAGCATATCTTTCTTTAATTACAAAAAAACTTCTCATTCCAGTTGGGCCCGAACCCTTTTCCGAATGTCCGTTTCACTTTACTTATACGAACTTTATAACCAATATTAAATATAAAAACAACGATAGGTTTATCAATCCTTGTTGCTTTGTTTAAAATTTCTCTTTCATTTTTGTAGGTAACGTTAGCGGGGGATGTACCAATGGTTCTATAAAAAGAATGATTATAGTTTTTAAGCAAATCGGGCAAAATGTCAATACATTTAAATGTATTCTTTTTAGTGAAATACTGCCACATGCGTTCCTTAAGCGTACGATTAAACCGCTCAACAATACTAGCTTTCATTTCGTTTTTATTCGTGAAAAAGTCAATAAATTGAGATTTCAAAAATTGCTGAAATTCTTTGTTTGTAAACACAGTTCCCTGATCCGTTTGCAGTTTATATGGTTTACGGCCCTACGATTTGAAAATTTTTAAAAAGATGCGATAATTTCTTAACCAGTTTTTGATTTAAGCGGAACTGACCATGCGGTTTTTGAGAAAATGTCAATACAGTTCAACAGAAATTTGTATCCATCATTGAATTTGCTCAACGACTGCATGTCTGCCAAATCCGCTTGTCACTGCTCATCAACCCCGCTAACTATTACCTTATTACGCAAATAATGTTTCTTTGCAAGTTTGTGTAGTGTGTGTGTGTGTGTGGTTTGCTTTTCCAGCCATGCTATTACCTTTTCAAATTTTGCTGCTGGACGTAGCTTTTTTACTCTAGCAAAAAGTTGATTTGCCCCCGTATACCCAGTTTGAGGGTCATAATATAATTTTGTCAACAATTTATCCATTTTTTACATTTTTCATTTTTTGATATTATTATTTATGCTCTTATTACCGATCGAACAGATTGTTTCCGGATCCCACCACATATAGGTTAAGAGCAACGGGAGCCTGCGCCTCTTCTTTTGAGACGCACAATTTTACTACTGTAAATTTACAACAAACGATTTACTTGTTGCAAAATAAACTTATCATACATGTTTTCCCTTATGTTCTTTCCATTTTGATCAAAAGTCGCGTACAAGCCACACAAAGAATCAACATCTTCGTCTGAAATGGCTGCTTTCAGTCTCAATGCGAAAATCCGAATTTGCGCTGTTCCTCTTTAAACGCATTGCTCATGTATCCCCAAAAACAGAAGCCTATGCTTTGGACATTTCTGACGCTCAAGTAGCGATTGTTAGCTTTTTCAATAAGCTTTCGGACAAAATGATGGTACACTAGTTCACCGGGTGAAGACATGCTTTCTTTTAATAAGCTGCATATAATATACCTAATGCGCACCCTTATTTATGGACTTAGTAAGCTGTTTTGGCCTTTTCTTCCTTAGCCTGCTGATCAGAATAGCGCTTCAGCACTCTTTTGCTCGCTTCCTGCTTGGCTCTATCAAACTCACTGCACCTGGGGCACATTTGGATATTCAAGTACCACCTGCCAGAATTCGTTTCGGAAAAGTACCTTTCAGAACTATTTTTCTGACAAAAATAGCAAAGCTGGATCATTAGGGCATACATGGGCCGATCCAAGTCCCTCCCACATAGCTCTATGGCCGGTTTGATTGACCGGCCATAGGGCTTCTTCTCCTCATCCAGAAAAAAGACGCTTTTGGATTTCCCTGATTTCTTCCATTTTTTCTTTAGAGTAGATAGAAGTGTGGTTAAACAGTAGACCATTATTAGTATTTATAGATTTTGATAGTATGTCTATAAATATGGGTAAGTATCACTCTACAAAGTTCTTACATCAGAAATGGATCTAAATAAATACTTTGAAGTACATGAGTACCTAGAGATTTTTTTCTCAGGTTTAAGACAACTGCAAGAGCATTTTTGCAGTGGTTTAAGAAATGCCCTAATCTGTTTGAGGTCTTCGAGCAGATTTTTGAGGAAGCTATCAAGCAGATGTTGCATGACTGTCCTCCTGACTCTTTGGTAGGTATTGAAATTAGACAATTGTGCCTTCATGCACCTGTATTAGTTCCATTCACTCGACGTCAGTACATAAATGCTGACAAGGTTTTGAGCATTATAGAAAATGTTGTTCAGTCTAAGAATGAGTTTTGCTTAAGCGAAGACATAGGTTTCAAAATAGTTATTGTTGGCAAAAAACAACAAACCGGAACTGGCCTTAAACCTAACGTGAGGGAGTTTCGTAAAAATGGAGGTGGATATATTGATATCACCTCAAATGATGATTTATCCCTACCTCGAGCTGTTGTAACAGGAACAGCAAAGCTAGAAAAGAGCCCCAAATGGGATTCTATCAGAAAAGGTGACAAGATGCGGCATACCATACAAAGGCAGCTAGTTTTAGAACTGATGCACAAAGCTAATCTTAGCATTAATTAAGATAAATATGGGCTTGAAGCTGTAGGGAAATTCAAAATTTGCTTCGGTGCCATAGTACCAAATAAAACTATATCATAGAATATTTTTTAAAGGACCTGAAGCTGACAAGGTGATTCACTTGCACACTGCTAATAATCATTATAACCTGATTACAAAAATGCCTCTAACTCTAGCTAATCTGTGGCCACATTTTAGCAATCAAGCAAAAGAATATTATGCATACTTTCATTAACAATCAATCGATGAACATATACTGTGCTATATAGTGCTTAAAAATTAAGTGAGTGTTTGACGGGGGCCCTGGACCCATGACCCTGGGCGGACAGGCTCTTCTCCCCAATGCATTGACATCCTCATAAATTTCAGCATAATTGATCTTCAAACTGCTAAAAGATCAAGCATTGTAAAGACAGTGTAAACGAAAATCAGTATACTGTAGGTTGTGCGCTAAAATTTTGTAAATAGCCCAGCTACAATTTACATGTCATACCCTTAAAATTTGAGCCCAATCCGACCGCTGGGTTTTTTGGGTTATGCCCCTAAATACAAAAGTGTAAAGTAAATTAGTATACTATAGTTACTTCCTCAAAATTTTTGTAATAGTTTGCTAATAGAGTATGTATTCTACCTCTAAAATTTCAGCCTAATTTGACCCTTATATAGCTTTATCTAGAACAGTGTAAAGTTAAATTAATATACTGTAGCTTACATCCTCAACTGAATAAGACAGCATGTATTGCCTATATACATCTTATCCTGAAAATCTGAACCCAATCCAGCCATTGGTTCCTGAGTTATAGTGCTAGAAGAGAAAATGTAAATGTATGCTGGCATACCATAGGATGGTCGTACATATTGTATACATAACATGGTTGGCATATGTTCATCCCACCCTAAAAGTTTGAGCTCAATCCAACCATTGGCTCTTGAGATATATTGCTATATGAAAAAGTGTGAAAAAAATTAGTATACTGTAGGCTGCGTGCTAAAATTTCGTACATAGCATACCTAATGTATACCTACCCTACTTCTAAAATTTGAGCCTAATCCGACCATTTTTTCTCGACTTACGCCTCTTCAAAAATTACCCCTGGGGTAATAACCCCCTGAGTTATTGCACGCCCTCCCCCTGGCCCGGGGTTGGACGCGCTCCCTCCCCGGGCACGCCCGACCCCTCCCTATGCTACAACACAACCTATGCTACAGCATTGCGCCCTGAGAAAAGCCAGTGCGCAGATTCTGAGCCCCTCCGCCTATGCTATAACACGGGCTATGTTATAACTTGCCCCCTAGGGACACAACCCGGTCCGGCCATTGGTTCTTGAGTTACGCCCCTATATGCAAAAGTGTAAACTGATCCTGGTATACTGTAGGTTGCGCGCTAAAATTTTAGCCATACCATACCTAACGTATACCTAACATACTCTTGAAATTTGAGCTTTATTCGCACATTGGTATTTGAGTTATAGCTCTTTCAATCCCCCAAGGGAAATTTCCCCAAGGAAATTTACCCCTCTCCTGGCCCTGGGCTGGACGCGCTCCCTCCCCAGACATGTTTGGACACGCCCGACCAACCCCTACCGACCCTCGGCACGTCTGGGCATGTTTATTGTAATTGATTATTATAATTGATTTTTTGTTTTAAAAAAAATCACCCTAGGGACCCACGCCTAACTACTTTTATGTCGGCCAACAACTTCGGTCATGAGTCCCGAAAAATTTTTTCGGATAGGAATGTACTACGACGACCCAAGGGCTACTTTCGGCTTACTTGCGAACTTTTTTACATTCTCAAAAGGGAGTTAGATCCAGGGATTTAAAGTTTACACTCTAGTGGATGGTGTAAAAAAACAAGTTTTGTGTTAGATTTATTCGCCAACTTTTCCGATTATAGGCTGGGACAAATTGAAGAAACAATGGAGTAGGTTGATTCCAAAGGCTACACGTCACAGCAAATTGCGTTTGAAAAAACTCAATACTAAGTTATTTCTGGGGGCGTAAACTTCGAAATCAGAAGTGTAAAATGAGCGAAAAAAACGTTTTTTTGCCTATTTTGACAGTTTTCCACGTACAAACGTACTTCAATTCAAAAGCTACAAACTGGCCCACACCGAATTTCTTCACACTCAATGAAAACTTAGGCTCAGATTTTTAAAGTTTACAATATGGTACATGGTCGAAAATACGTTTTTGTCCGTTTTTTTGTTCCGCATTCTCGCCGTTCAAAAGTCGGGATAGGTCGGATAGAATAAAAACAAAGTACCTACTTAATAAGAGGTACATGTCACAGAAATTGCGTTTATTTACATCAATATTTAGTTTTTTCTGGAAGTGTGAAGTCAGAAATTGAGTGAGTCAAACGTGTTTCTGTCTAGTTTTTTCTGCTAACTTCTCCTGTTATGAGTCTGGACATGATCTCAAGTCTTAAAATCTACCAGGAATCAAACGTGATACGCCGGTTGGGCGCGTTTGTTGACGCTCATTAGTGGTGTGAAGTGGTTTACATCTAATGTTTATTTATCTTTAGGCCATTGTTGAGAGAGTGATACCCAGAATTACGAATCCGACTCAGATCTTTACACTCTGTGGTTGTGTTAAGTTTACACTGTGGATTAAGTTCAGTTCTGCAGCCTTGCGAAGCTTAATATACTTTCAAAATGTTCTACGTAACGTTAGATTTACGAATCTGACTGTTAATTTTCTCTACACTCAGTAGTTGTGTAAAGTTTGCGTTATTCATTTATTGTTGATGCGTAATTTACACTACAAATTTGTTTTACTTCTAGAGCGTTGCAAAACGTGATTTTTTCAAAATGTTACATGTAACGTCATCATAACGAATCTAAACGTAACTGTTCTTTACAACCATTACTTGCGTAAAGTTTATGCTGAAAACTTTTGATCTGTTCAAATAAGGTGACCTTGTCTTGTTTAAGAAAGATAATGCTGATGTTCAGGACAATATTGTTTTCGGCGTTCTTGAACTGCTTTCATTATTGTGGCATATTACCCTATGTATTTACTGGCTGATTTCTCAAATCATACTAATTAAAAGTAGGGTACTAGCAAAGAAAAATGCTCCGATGGGACGAAAATGCCATATCACCATTTTTAAGGCCATTTTTTGACCTTCGAAAAAATCTTGCACCCCCCAGAATTTTGGTGCTGCCCACGTATGGTATGCACCCCTCAGAAACCAGAATTCCCCTTCAGAAATAAAAATTCCCTTTCCAGAATTCAATTTCTGGAATTCTTTTGTTCGTTTTCACAATTTTTTGATGCCAATGGATAGTGCTCGATGAGAAACGCAAAAAATGGTGTTTTTAGCCATATCACCATTTAAAGGGCCATTTTTTTACCTTTGAAAAATCTTGCCTCCCCAGAATTTTGGTGCCGCACGGGCACACCCTATTTGGGTATGGATCCCTTCTATCCATCTTTGTTTTATGTGCTAACCTGTGCGACGAAAGTATTAACGAAATTTGATTTTTTACATTTGATTCAATAAATTTCATCAATAATTGAATAAATTAATAAATTTGTCAAAATGTTGTTTGATAAATTTTGAAATTTAAAATTTTTTAATATATTACATCAATAATTGATTCATGTTGCTGAATGGACGTTTTTTAAAATAATGTGCAATCTTTTTTCTTAAAAGCTTATGGTCAAGCTTCTTAATTTTTAAAAATTTCCCACTAAGGCAAAGTTTCCCCACCTACCTTAACGCATGTTTTTTTATTTCAACGGGGCATAACATGGATTTTTCAGATTTATCGCCGTTTACTTTTATATTTTACCAAATCTTTTTGCTAATTTATTTTTTCTCTGTTTTTCATACATTGTTGACGAGTATTTACGGATCGACACCACATTTACTTGCTGTATTTGACTTAATAGAAATTGATTCCGGCAGCACCAATGATTATTCATAGAGTACATTATAAATTGTATTTTGCTAGATTAAGCCATCAATACTTAGTCGGATTATTATGATCTGAAAGTGTAATTTATTTGATTCTTCCTGCAAGAGCGTATTTTTGAATCTGATCAGGGGGTGGCAACTTTACCCCACTTCGAAGTCCAACTTTGACATACCACGTTAGTGTAAATTATTCGTTGTAGTAGCCGCTTTGAGTAGAATAATTGTATGGAATGCATTAAAACTCGTTTTTCATGTTTTGACAAATTTACAGTACATATCTAGAAATCGGTGCATGATAAGTTATACTTAGAAAAGGCCGAAAAAATATGGCAAAGAAACCTCAATTAACGGACTAAAAAACTAATCTTTGCCGATTAGCTGAATTGTTAATACTTTCGAATCATCATACATACTGTAAAAAAGTCTCAAGAATATTGAATCAGACCATGATCTATCGATTTTTGGAGTCTTCCTGGTTCGGGGGTCCACCAGACCATCCAGCCAGACAGACCCCTTATGCCTATGTGTGAACGTGACTAGTGCGTAGAAAGCGGTCTCTTCCACCGATTTACGCTGATTGGTTGAAGTTTAGATGCCTCCGGATCACCTCACTGTAAAGAAGTCTCAGAATATTGAAGCAGACTAATAAGACTGAATTCTAATATCAAATTCAGTATTCTTGGATAAGTACATGTATGTAGGTAGGTACAGAAAACTATTCATAGGCCTCTTTCATAAATTTTCTTGCAGAGATCAAAACACAATCTCCAGATCAAATTATTGAAACATGTGTTTCACATAACTTCGTGCATAAATTTTAAGAATTTTCATCGACAGTTAGCCGATGATATATCAGCTCAATGCTATAATCGCAATCAGTCAGCTTATTTTCGGACATAGTTTTTGAAATGTATGAACTTGTGTGAAACTGACTATAATACTTGTTATCCATGCGCATAGTCTCGCGAAACAAACACACTTTTTGAACCAAGTAAATCAATTACAGTCTGTTTCACACAACTTCGGTCATAAATTTTAAAACTATCTCAGACAATCAGCTGACATATTGTGATTCTAGTATTGATGTGATATATAAATATCGTAACCATACGTGGGCAGCAAGAAAATTCTGGGGGGTGCAAGATTTTCCAAAGGTCAAAAAATGACCTTAAAAATGGTGGTATGGCGAAAAAACACCATTTTTCGACGTTTCCCATCGAGCACTATACATTGGCATCAAAAAATTGCGAAAAAACGGAAAAAATTTTCAAAAACTGAATTCTGGGGGGATATTTTGGTTTCTTTTGGGAGGGGGGTGCAAGCATACCCCCTTAACCCTCCACGCCCAGGTGTGATCGTAACCCTCGGCTTACTGTCGTTAAAAATTCTTAGAATTTATTCACTATAGTCTGTTTCATATAACTTCGTGCATAAATTCTCAGAATTTTCATCGACAGTAAGCCGAGGTTACGATAATTATATATCTGATCAATGTTATAATCGCGATCTGTCAGCTTATCGTCGAAGATGGTTTTAAAATTTAGGACCGATTTGTGTGAAACAGACTATAAGTTATGTGAAACACGCTTTAGAAGAACGATTTAAATTGAAGCAGTAACCAACCACGATACTGTACATGCCAACTGATAAAGCATGCGAACTATAAAATTTCATTGCATGGACTATCTATAGTCTATTTCACGAAACTATTTGCATAGATCACAATTTTCAAATCAATGTAAATTGACTACAAAAGCGGTTTAAATTGAAGAAACCATCGTGATACTGTGCACAGCAATTGACTAGCATATGCGGTTTTACTGCTTAAAATTGCATTACTGTGACTGCCTAGAAACAACTTTTGTAGCGATATTCTTGAGTGCTGAAAATCGATTTTCATGCACAAGGATTCGTGAAATTGACTGCAGGAGCCATCAGCCAAAGCTACTTTTAAACAGGCAGAGTGTAGCCTTCTTTACTAAATGATTCGTCGTAAGATTACAAACCCTGACGCTTTTTGCTCTCAGCTTGATCGATGATCAATAGCGATCTTCTATTATGGCCGTAGCCAAACGTTTGCAAGGGAAAAATCATTTTCCATCTGATGCTGATTTCGCTAATTTGATAGCGATGGTAGAAGACGCGATCGATAATGAAGTTTACCCGGAGCTGATTCCCCAAGGATCATCTGGCTCGTATTTTGTTAGGAACAAGCAGGGAGTAAGTTTGTAAGAAGTTAATATTGATGCTGAGCTTAACAGAAGCATATACCAGCTCTATCCGGTACGGATCGTCTGGTCTGTGGTGCATACTTTGTTAGTACCAGGAAATTCACTATATTTTTATTAGCTGCTGGTATCATCCTTTTTGCTGAAATCTTTGTGTCAAATTAAATTAATTAAATCATTATTTAAAGTCGAATAATTTACAAATCTAGTAATCTTCAAATACATACTTTCATTTACAGAATAATATCTTAAGGAATTCGTGGGCGTCTTTAAACCAAGAAACGAAGAGCCGTATGGCCCCAACAATCCCGAATGGTCGTAATGGTTTCAGAGGATACCTTGCCCTTGCTGTTTCGGGCGTGGGTGCCTTGCATGGAATCAAGGTTACTTGTCCGAGGCTGGCGCATCGATCGTGGATGAAAAATTAGGACTCAACATAGTTCCTAAAACAAAGGTTGTTTGGCTGGCATCTCCTACTTTTAACTACAGCCTTTTAGACAGAACACTAGCCGGTGCTAAACGCAAGCAGTCTATTAAAAATAGTAGATTTGCTTCACATATCTTACCTGCGAAAGCAAGTAAACGTTACATCATATATGTATGTAAGTAAGTATTAGTACATCATAGGTAGCGCGTTAGCGCGTACCTATAATATACTTGGGTACCCCTAACACCTGTGCACCTCCTACAGCTATAACGGGACACTTCTGGAAGGTGCGGTTTTTTTAAAGAAAGATAATTAAAAAATTCGCTGCCCCTGTTTTTTTGTTTTTCTTGAAACTCAAAACTTACTGTGTAAAGAAGGTGTAAAGTTTTTGTGTAACGTTATAACATTGGACAAATTTTGGGACCTTTTTATCACGGCATGTGGACAACTGAGTATTGATGACTCGAACAACTAAACAGCATAGGATTATAGAGGGATGAATTCTACAGATGGCCATTTTTTGTTTTTTGAAATTTGAATTAGTTCTCGAATGGCAGTGTAAAGAGTGCGAAAATCTGGGGGTGAAAAAGCACTTTTTGGTCGAGTTTTCAACCTGCTTATGTCTGATACTAACTCCGGTTACGAGTTTTTTAAAGTGTTTTCTGACAGAAATGTAGAGCGGATCAAGGGCTACATTCTGCATATAAGCAAAGTCTTCTACGCTCTATGGTGAGTTAGATCCTGGGGTTTAAAGTTTACACTCTAGTGGATGGTGTAAAAAACGGATTTTAACTAAGATTTCTCTGCCAAATTTTTTCGCTTATGAGTCAGGATAAATTGAATACAGCAGTAATAAAGTGCCTCTCAGGGGCTACACATCGCAGCAAACCGCATTTAAAAAAACGTAATATTGAGTTATTTATGGGGGTGTAAAGGTCGAAATCAGAGGTAAAAAAATGGGCGAAAAAACCCGTTTTTTTCCGAATTTTGATTAATAAATCATACCAAATAATTTTTGCAAGAGAATTTTGGCACGCAGGAATGTACTACGATTTAAAAGCTACAAATTGTACCAAATCGAATTTCTTTAAACTCAATGGGGAGTTCGGTACGGAATTTTAAAGTTTACAGTGTTCTAAATGATGGGAAATACGTTTTTGTTGCGTTTTTTGTTCGCCACTTTCTCCGTCCAGAAGTCGGGATAAGTCCAATAGAATAAAAATAAAGTGCTTTATATCGGGTGCATGTCAAAGCAAATTGTCAATACATTAATATTTAGCGAGTGTAAAGACAAAAATTTGGTTTTTAAAATGCGTTTCTGTCTTGTTTTTTCTGCTTGCTTCTCCATTTATGAGTCAGGGACATGATTATCAAGTCTAGAAATGGACCAGGAACCAAATTTGATATGCCAGTCTGGCGCGTATGTTTACACTCTACAGTGTTGTAAAGTGGTTTACACCTATTGTTAGTTTGCTCATAGAACATTATGGAGACTTAATTTTTTTCATAAATATTAATTGTAATATCGGAACAATATAAAAATTACGAATCTGACCAAAATCTTCTTTACACTAGGTGTTTACATGAAGTTTACACTACATATGTATTTATCTTCGTTTTTGAGCATTCCAGAAACCTAATTTTTTCCTGGAGTCTAAAAATTTTCAAAGAATCAAATGTGAGACGTCACGTAGGCGCGTTTGTTTACATCCAACAGTGATGTAAAGTAGTTTACACTCATTGTTTATTTGTCCTCAGTCCATTGTAGACATGCAATTTTTTCATAAATGTTGATAATAATATCTGAGTAATATCAGATTTACAAATCGGAATAAAATCCTCTTTACACTAGGCGGTTGTGTAAAGTTTACACTGCTAATTAATCTTCGTTCTAGAGCTTTGCGGAAACCTGAATTTTTTGCCGAAATCTGAAAATTTACATGGAATCAAATAAGGGACGTCAGCTGGGCGCGTTTGTTCACACTCAACAGTGATGTAAAGTGGTTTATCTTCGTTCTAGAGCTTTGCAGAAACCTAAATTTTTTGCCGAAATCTGAAAATTTACATGGAATCAAATAAGGGACGTCAGCTGGGCGCGTTTGTTTACACTCAACAGTGATGTAAAGTGGTTTACATCTGTGTCTATTTGTCATTAAACCGTTATAGAGACGTAATTTTTTCATGAATGTTGATCGTAATATCCGAGTAATATCGAATTTACAAATCCGACTAAAATCTTCTTTACACTCGTTGCTAGTTTAAAGTTTACACTATATAATAAGCTTCATTCTAGAGCCTCACGGTAACTTATTTTTTCCCTAAAGTCGTAAAATATATATGGAAACAGATGTGATATGTCTGCTAGGGGCGCATGAAGAGTAGTGTAAAGTGATTAACACCTAATGTTAATTTGTTCTTAGAACGTTATAGAGGTTTCATTTCTTAATAAATGCTGATCGTTATATCAGAGCAATATCGAAATTATTAATCCCACTAAAACTCTTTACACTCTTGTGTAAAGTTTAAAATGTAAATTAAGTTTAGCTCTAGAAAGTTTTGGAAGCATTTTTCTTTACAGGATGTTCTACGTAACATAAGAATTACTAATCAGAATGTTTGTTTCTTCTACAACTAGTAGCTTTGTAAAGTTTAAACCATTCAATTATTAGAAGAACCGCACAGTAAATGAAATCTAGTATTGTATTTTCAAATCTTGCTAATTAAAAGTAGGGTACTAGCAAAGAAAAATGCTCCGATGGAACAAAAAGGGGAATATACTTGGGATTGTGAATTATCGAGGATGTAAAAGAAGGGGACTAGGAAAAATCTCCCTATGTTATATGCCAAGAATCGCAAAATATGTAAAAAATCAGACTTCCTCTAAACAATGCAAAAAATCGAAGTATATTCTGCGGCCTTTGAAAAATGTAAAAGTTTAGTAAACAATTGTTGTAGACATATGTAAAAGAGTATCTACATAAGGTCTGTTGCACGTCAGCTTCCGTGTTTCCTACTGCTTTGAACCAACAATATCATCGATTGTCTTGAATGCATCGATATGTACTATTTCATTCAATTCGCTTGGCTACTGCATTGCTAATTCGCTGCTTTTTTCAATCAATTTTTTGGTAATTTGAATATTGCTTGCACTTTGACACTTAGAATGGCTGTATCTGCTAAGTGACATGCTTAGTAATAATGAAATACGAACAACTTAATTATGATTTGTTAACAGCATTTCACTTTCAGTCACATTATTAAGCAACTCAAAGTTGAATGAAGTCTGCAAAAAGTTGCATTACGTAATATGCTTTTAAGATATTATGTCAATCAGAGAAAATTATTTTAAAATAATACGTTTTTTCAGAGACCGCAGAATATACTTCAATTTTCGCATTGTTTAGAGAAAGTCTGATTTTTAACATATTTTGCGATTTTTGGCATATAACTTAGGGAGATTTTTCCTAGTCCCCTCCTTACATCCTCGATAATTCACAATCCCAAGTATATTCCCCTTTTTTGTTCCATTGGAGCATTTTTCTTTGCTAGTACTATATGTAATTGGGTACAGGAACAACGCATTACTTTTTACTGAACATTTATTTTCCCCTTCAGCTGGAATTATATTCTCCCGATCATTTTCTTAGGATAGTTTATGTGGATGGAAGAATTTGAACTCATTGGATTCTTACAGTCACTCTAATTGCATAGACTATTTCATTTTCGAAATTTTTCTTATTTTTCGCAATTTTTGGTTGTCAATGGTTTCCCATTCGTAAATTTTTTTCCATTTGACGAATGTTTCGGTCCTTTTTTGGACTTCCGAGATTCTCGGACTCCGGGTATACTCTAACAAGACATGCATGTGGAAATTTTGATGGTCTGAAAGCGCAAAAAAGATAAAAGACGTATAATTTTTGGGAATAATTTTTTGAAAATAAGTCGTAAATTGACCGGAACTATAAATTAGAGTAGATTTCTACGCTATTTTATCGTTTATATCATATTCAGATGCCATTCCAGCTAAAAAAAATCTGGTTGACCACCAGACCAGCTTTAAGGATATTAAGTTAGTAATTTGTGACAGGTGTGCATAGATAAGTGTGTAGCAGGGAAGCTTAGGATGTTATAGTGATACATATTCTTAATGAATATATTGCGCAGAAGTGAGCAAGAGCCCGAGTAGTCGGCTAGTACTACGCGTGTAAGCGCGGAAGATCCGGGAAACCGGTGCGGGTAAAATTTTGCTCACTAAATAACGTGGTTGGCAGAATTTGCCACGGTACAATTAGGTATCTACCACCATAAATGGGTAGGAACTTCATTCTGGGGTCTGGGTGGTTTAAAATTAGCAGAAATCTCAAGAACATTTCAAAAATTTGATTTTTGGGCTATTATAAAATTTCTTCCAATTAGCATTTATCTTCAATTTCTAAGTCTGTCCGCAGTCAAATCAATCTGAGGATTTATTATCTAAGCGTTGATAAACTGCAAAAAAATATTTTTAAATTGTTAATGTTTCATAAATTGATCGACACGATTAGCTTCAAGTATAAGAAGGAGTAAATCCGACGCGAAGTACCAGAAAATTTTAAAATTTTACTTTTATATAACGCATTTTTCCAACATTAGTTTGGGCTACTTTGGGTGGCTATAGCCATAGGCGGGCAGTACCGAAATTCTGGGGGTGCAAGATTTTTATAAGTCAAAAATTGTCTTAAAAATGGTGGTGTGCATAGGTGGGCGGCACCAAAATTCTGGGGGAGATGCAAGATTTTTCAAAGGTAAAAAAATGGCCTTAAAAATGGTGGTATGGCTGAAAAACACCATTTTTCAACGTTTCTCATCGATCACTATCCACTGGCATCAGAAAATTGCGAAAAAAATTTCAAAAATTGAATCCTGAGGGGGTATTTCGGTTTCTGGGGAAGGTATTTTGGTTTCTGGGGGGATTTAAAACAGTCCGACGATAAACTGACAGATTGCGATTATAGCATTGATCTGATATATAATTATCGTAACCTACGGCTTACTGTCGATAAAAATTCTTTGAATTTATGCACGAAATTATGTGAAACAGACTTTAGACGTTTGGTTTTCAGCCCTAAAGTAGCCTACGCCAAATTCAAGGCGAATCGGGCACAATTCATTGGAAGAAAATTTTACATAAAAGATTCTTAAAATGCCTACTTTGTTAATTTGAAAGATGTGCTTTTAAATGACTGGTTTCACCAATCACTGAACTTATATCTGATTAAGACTATGACGTCTTATAAAATAGGCATTTGTCAATTTAAACTTTCATGCAAAATAGAATGAAAAGAAATTTAATAAAGATTCGGAAGCCAAAGCAGAGTAAATGGGGAAACAGTGTTTTTGTGCATATGCTTGTGCAGGCAGGTAGCAGTAGTACCACCATTGATTCAAAAGATGGTCTTATTTGTTTCTATGATGTTCAGAATGTCAATGGAAATCACTACATCTGTGTCAAGTCTGTTTTATTCCGATCAAAAATCAGTCTATGCAATTTCAATTGTAGTTAGTAGTCTATCACAAAGCCTTACGCATAAATTAAAATTTTTGATCAAGTGTAACTCGATATAAGTGGTTTAAACTCGAGCCACAATCAGGATACTGCGCATATCCATTGGTAAGTAAATGAAACTTCACTACACGCAAAATTCAATTACAGTACCGCAAGTAGCTATGATACACGCTCGAGCGCTTAGAATTTATTTAAATCAGTCAAAATTAAATGAAAATATAATTTATTGCTGGAAAAAACACAACAAATAGCGAAATACGATAAAGTAAACAGATATATAAGCAAAGGAACATGCAAATAAAATCCATGCACAAGGTTTCGCGAAATAGACGAGTACTACCTACCTACCTATTTTTGGACTAGGTAGGTACCTATGTACATACATAGGTACCTATTCATTTAGCATCATAGGTGTTTTGCATGATTTATTTTATCTGAAGCTGAGCTGACTCTAGATTATATAAAGAGACTAATTTACGATTAGAGGTTACGAAATTAACGTTTATTGAGAAATTATGTAGGTACCTACTGAATTTAAAAATAAATAATCAGCATTTCCCGAGTCGGAAAATACTACCTGGCTCATGAATGATGCCTACGTCCATACAGCACCGAAACATATCGCAGTTATGACCGCTTTTATGTTTATAGCTACTACCTTCCTTCATTTGAAAAAGTGTACCTATTTATCTTGAGATTCTTATCTTTTATAACTCATTTCGCTTAATCTTCTGTTCTCCATGTGATTGCGAAATCTTATGCATGGATTACAATCTTGAACCAATTTAAATCGATGACAAAAGAAGAAGTTTAAACAGCAATCATGATACTGTGCATAGCAATTGATAAGCGTATGGAGTTTTACTTAAAAAATTTAAAAAATTGAAAAGAATTGCACAATATTTCGTTAAATACGAGCAGACTATAGACTTAGGTGCACACTTTGTTCGGTCTGTACGGTTTGGCACAACTCGAATTTTTCAGGTCTATGAAGCTAAAATAATCTCAAAAACAGTTTATTTAATTTACTGGTCTTCAGATGATTTCAGGTTGGTCTCCTTTTACAAAAAAATGTCGATCGTTCCGTTTGTAGCTGCATCTGTTCCGTTGAAAAAAATTTTTTTCTTGCTGTGATTATCGTTGGATGATACATAGATTTATATGAACATAATATAGATTGGCTCGCTACAAATGTTTGTCCCTGGATTTGTCAGCTCAACGGTATTTGATCCTAGTCAGTTAACACCAGCGGCTTGCGAAATGTTTCAGCTACAATTTGAACGACTAGTGATCCTGGATTATATTATAAGAAATACCGGTAAGAATCTAAATATGTCTTGCAGACTATTGATGTCAAAAAAGAGTTATAATTTCGTTTCTTCTTGCAATACGTGTAAAAATCATGTTAGCCCTTAGTTTCTGATTATTTTCAAGCAAGTTTGCAAAAAATTTGATTTTACATCACTTTTTCGTCTTGATTTTGTCGTAATTTTCGAAAAAAAATCTTTTTCTTTCTTCAGGAGTTTGAAATGCCTTGACTTTTCTATTCTGAGGAGTTTTGAAGGCCTAGAACTATTGTCGCACGTGACCGAAATTTGGAAAGTTCTAGACTTTTCAAAGTGTGAAGCCACGTGAAATATTATTTTTCTGCGCTTGTCACGAAGCTCTATCAACTATTATAATTTCTTTTAAAGTCAAAAAATGAACTTATGGTCGAATCGAGACCATAAACGCGAATGAGGAAAGTTCGACTATCTATAGCCAGACCCTTAGAAAAGAAATATAGGAAATATAACTTCCATTTGTATAGTGTCAGCAGTAAATATTTCGAATTGAATGTGCGTACCTTCCTGAATTGTTTTTACCGTATCCAAAATTGACCTAAACTTAATTAGTTTCAGAAGTGATACATAAAAACCATTGATATGTAAGTAACGTGTCATTTTTTCTTGACTTTTCATATTTATTGTGCTTACGATTCGTTGCCTGGATGTTTAGATAGAACATCTGATAATTGGCTAATAAGATATGAGGAAAGGCTAAATCGCAGCGTCGAGGATTCTAAATCAAAAGGAGCTGATGAAGTTTTATCTCAGGTAACTGATAGCGGATTTAAGATGTATAAGACGGCCGCTCATATTGGCCTGAACCAAAACGAGAATGAGGAAAACATTTTTCTTAGCAACTGACTATTATGCAACATAAATTTCTTGACAATCTGGATGCTTTATGTGTATGAAGATTCAAGAGTCTTGAAACTTTCTAGATTATTTTTGTAATGCCAAATTATGACACGATGAAACCTTTTAAAAAACGGCTATTTCGCGTTTCTTTCATACTTTTAATGTTTTTCCAAGAATCGTCCTTTTACTTAGAATCTGGATTCGCCACATTATGTTGAAACCGTTTCCTTATACAAACGTCAAACGTTGAACCTCGTTCATATTTCTCCAAAAATTTTTTGACAGTGTCTAGTATGTTGGTGCATTAAAAGCTTTCTAACTGACACTGTCCCTTCTGATGACTCGTATGTTTCATCAGCGCTTTACCAGATGTTCTACCAGCAGATTTTCAAACTGAATAGACTATCCCTTACCTAATCACAAAATTTCGATTCGGCCTTGTTCTCGATCCAACTCTCTAACCATTTATGTATTTCTCTTCATTCCGGATGTTGCGTAAATGCTTCTCACGTAATTTTTCATTTATCTTTGAATTCATTTATTCTGGACCACCGAATCCACCCTTCCACTAGATCCACTTTTTTAACTTCGCCCGTTCTCTGGTAGTTATAAAGTTGATCCATCGGTGAATGTTCATAAATACCAAATTGATAGCATACACAGGGAAAAGGAATAGGCATGTACTGAGAGGATTTCTAATCTGACTTGACGGATGAAATTGAAAATTTTACTGGAAAATTAAGATGAGATAAAGGCTAAAATTTATAAAAATAGGTAATCGAAACTACAATAAAACATTTTTAGAAACTTAATCAGAATAGTAGTTGAAGTGCTTTTAGGCATAAATCACTTTTTGGAGTTTATCGTTTCTTCAAAGAGCTGAAAATAGTTGATCCTTCTGCTGGATTAATTAATGCTGATTGCGACTCGCATGCGTTCACCGCACCATTTCTCGTCTAATTAAGGTGGTACTTGCCAGGTTGAGATAGGCATGGCGGTAAAATCTAGGTTTCTAGAATTAACAGCTTTTCTTACTAAATGATAGAAAATAGACCACGGCAGGAATCGAGATGACAGAATCTGAATTGTTGATGAATCAATTATTTCGAAAATTCGTAGTTTTAACCCTCACATACATAATTAGGACAGTCAAAGAATTAAGAAAATCTTTGTGTCTGGTCTGAAAATATTTTAAGATCCAGAGAATAACCACTTTAATCGGATCATATGTAGAATTTTATTATATTATAGGATGGCGAACACACAATATGTTGTTTTCTTTCTCGATCATGATTTGTCTCTCAAAATTTCATTTTTTTGTGTATATGTAATTCGTATTTCAAAATAGCTTTTTTTGGCACCTTTAAAAGCCAGAATCGGACGAATGCGAGTGCTAAAAAATTGTATATTTTAAATAGTTACCCTATTCTTGCAGCAAGTAGTCGATGAGAATCACTCTGTAATGATAACCTTAAACACCACGTTATACTTAAAGTTTTACGGAAAGGAACTTTTTCGGAATGCATGTGAGCAACGAAATTTTAGGCTGTAAGTGAAGAAACTTTTTTTGATATTTCTATTTTCATTAATTTTTATCAGACGGTTCTTGAGATCTTGCACCCTATTTAAGTAAAAAAATGCATATGTAGTAATATAGGCAATACACTTTAGCGCGAACCGCTAAAATAATGTGCATTCCAATTAAAGGTGTTTCGCGTTTCTTTAGCATTTTACCTATTAGTCCTTACTTTCTAGAAGGACTTTGCCTGCTTCCTCCACCTTGATCAAAATATGACTCTGGCTGCAGGTCATGAAGAAATAGTTTTGTTTTTCATAAATTAACAAAAAAGTCGTGGACACCATTAAAATCATATCTTCCCAATGGAATGAAGCTATCAATTCTCAGTTGTCAAAAACATAGCTCACTGCAGGCCACATTTATTGCAATTATACCTTTACTAAATACATACTGATGCGTTAAGTTCAAAAACCATGTCTGGAATTAATGATGCTGATTTCGTCTTACACAAGCATCCGCTGCTAAGCAAAAGATTTGCCAAACTCTTAGGCAGCTTTAGTCCTCCGTTATCAAGTGAAGCAGATGATCATCCTCCATGAAAGTAGCCGCCATTGATAACGGTCTTGCCTTCCCATTGAAACATCCTGATGAGTGGAGAACATGTAACCTCCAATTGCTTACTGGAGATTTATTACACATACATAAGCATCCAAGGCTCGCAGAAAATTGATGATGACTGTTTTTACTGCTTTGTAAGATGACTTTCAGTATTTTCGAGAAACAATGCACGACTAGCGAAAAAACATTTGTCTAGTCAGGTGGGACCAATAGATACACAGCATGGAAGGTATGGAAGGTCAGTCGGTCGGGGGGTCATACATTGAGCTTTTTCGGGCCAAAATTACCTAAAAAACAAGTATAAATTCTAAATCAGCGTTAAAGCTACATTGTTCCATAGTTTCTGATAAATTCAAGTACTTTTGAGGTCATTTTTGGCCTTCATATCGCCTCATTTTCTCCAGAAAATTTCCAATTTTCTATCATTGAAGTCAAGACCCCCAAACCCCCGCGCATGTCTGTTCAGGACTTGAACCTGGGCTTTCTGATTACTGACCGTGTACCAGTAAGCATTGGATATGATTTTTTTCGGTAATAGGCTTCAAGCCTGGTTAAACACATGCAATAATATGATTAAAATTTTCTGTAAAATGCTTCGAAATTGACAAGAAACTGTGGATTACGTACTGTGTACGCCATTTTAGCATTTTTTGGGTCATTTTGGCTTAAAACAACTCTCTGAATGAATCATTGACCGGCCATGCCGCACATTCGATCGTACTGTCGGTCAGGCAAGGAACTTTTTCGATCGATAACTTAATTTTTTCATTAACTGTCGGTCATTAGCTTACGACGCGCGCATGCATTCTCATACTACATTGATTAATATCCGTGTGATTTGATTCATAGATCCATACTCGTGGATGTACCTAAAAGAGGCAAAGTTTCCGTTCAGCCAAGAAATTAAGGATCACCTGATGCTACGCTTAAAGAGTAGTGCTTTTGTAGAAAATCTGGTGCATAAACTTAAAGATTTATTTATGGAAGTAAAGAAATATATATGTAGTTATGTTTATGTACGTAAATGTAAAATTTGTTATTGGTCGAAAACATACATAGGCGATCGCAGGTTTTAATTGCCTAGTAAGTTAAACCATCTACATAACTTTCATTTTATCTGTACGTATATCATCCATTTTTATCGCCTCCTTCCTGATTTATGTAGTTTTTTAGTTTTCAAAATTATGTAATAAGATCCTGAACGGTCTGAACCTAGAGCAAATCCTATCATAACGTTCCGACTTCAAATTTTACTGCAAATTCGAAAATCTAGTTGTTATTTGACAACATCCGTTCACCAGGCCCGCCGTTCAATAGACACACCGTACCGCTAAAACAGTGGCGGTTCCATGGTTACCGTAGAGGGCGGTCCTCAACTTTCCCTAAATAGTTGGAACAAATCCGCTGTCCATGTTCAATGCTTATCCTCCGTCTTTTTTGTTTATAACTTTATCCAGAATTCATTGTGGTGCGAGAATATCCCGAAAAATTTAAACTATATTATCACTGAGCGAAAATCCGGCGCAGCCCCAAATTTTTTTATACAATTTTAGCTAAAAACTGAATAAACTGTGTTTTAATTGCTATAATTTTGCTCGAGATTTCATTGAAAGAGGCGTTAAATCTTCTGTCCGCAGGAAATTATTTCGGGCACATAAATTTGACTAAATTGCTAAAATGTCAGTTAATGTGTCGTATTACGTATGTGGGGCGCGCTAGGGACGGATGTTTGTTGACCGTCATGTGACCATAATTTCTCAAATTTTTTCCGGATAAAGCCTATTGATGACATTTATTTACTTTCTTGGCGGCCCGAAAGTCATATTTTTGCTCATGAAAACGATTTCAAGAGCAGAAGCAGCTTTTCCGGCATATTTTCTTCTACTTTCAAGCATAACCTTCAAATTCGACGCCCCACGTCAAACTGCTACAAATTCAGGAGATAGTGCAGTAATTCAAGCTTCTAAAGGTTCTGCTTTAATTTCACAAATTTTCCGGCGCTTCACGCCCGACTTTCGCTAAAAGCAAGGAAATTTGATGATTCTTTAGAGCGAATTTTTTGAAAAAATATTGCACAAAAGCGATTTAAAATAAAGATAGACAACGCAAAACGTCGAAAAAACGCTATTTCGCATGTGAAAGACAAAATTTTGGACCTATTGTAACTGCTGTCTGTAGTTACACGCCTGCTGAACTCTCCGGTTCAAACGCCTATGACGGAAGTTAATACCCCAACAGGCATTAAAGCCGATGACGAGCAAAGACGGGCTTTAGCGGTAAGCCTACCATGCTCACCAGGCAAGCCAATGACGAGCTAAAACGGGCTATAGCGGTATGCCTACCACGCTCACCAGGCTATTATGCTCACCAATCAATCGAGCCTATGTGTTGTTCTCTTGGTGTTGCATTCGATTGGTATTGCACGCCGCCTTTGCAACGGCGCTGCAGTCAGGTGTTAACCCGTGAGTTTATGCTTCAGGTGGGCATGAAACTCAGCCAATCTCGTTTTTTGTTTGAGCACTTGTTTGGCTTGCGAAAGCGACCGAACACTGATCGGTGGCGGACCTTCGGGTCTGTCCAGTTTTGTGAGACTCTTACAAATGGAGGTCCCACGGAGATCCCTTTGGGTTGCTCGCTCGAAGGTTCCCCCTTCTTTAAGGGGAGGATAGTGTAACTGCTGTCAGTAGTTACACGCCTGTTGAACTCTTCGGTTCAAACGCCTATGACGGGAAGATAATACCCCAACAGGCATTAAAGCCGATGACGAGCAGAGACGGGCTATAGCGGTATGCCTACCAGGCTCACCAGGCAAGCCAATGACGAGCTAAGACGGACTACAGCGGTATGCCCACCACGCTCACCAGGCTATTATGCTCACCAATCGATCGAGCCCATGTGTTGTTCTCTTGGTGTTGCATTCGATCGGTATGGCACGCCGCCTTTTCAACGGCGCTGCAGTCGGGTGTTAACCCGTGAGTTTATGCTTCAGGCGGGCATAAAACTCAGCCGATCTCGTTTTTTGTTTGAGCACTGGTTCGGCTCGCGAAAGCGACCAAACACTGATCAGCGGTGGACCTTCGGGTCTGCCCAATTTTGTGAGACTCTTACACTATTGACTGTCTTTAGGAAAAGTTGGTGTAACGCTCCCTTTGGTAAATCCTATATCACTGCATACAAGGAAGTGAAAATCGAAGTCACCCATAATCATTCTTTGACATTCTACATTCTGCAGCATTAAGTTTATTCTTCTTAATATCTACTAACATTTGGCTATGGTTTTTTTGCACGTAAAATTTGAAAATTTCAGGGTTTTTGTTGCTTTTTCACACATATATAATTTTTTACACGATGAAAATATCGTGAAGATAAAAGAGATTTCGGGGCAGAATGGTTGTTTCAGCACGTTATATGCTATTTAACGAAAGAATTATGTCCCTTTGCCTGAATACTGTGTGCTTTTCCTTTTTTGTATGCTGAGAATTAAAAACTGTTTATTTTCTTTTAAAGAAACTTCGTTGAAATCATAAATTCTAACGTACAAGTTCAAAATCGCTTTCACTTCAAGTGCTTGCAAATTATTGCCGGAACTTTTACGTGATGTTACTCGTATGATGAATTTTTGACGTTTAAGGCGCTTTTGTACATGAAATTCTAAAAACAACACGACGTTTGCTATTGCCATAAGCTTTTCTGTAAATGATTTTTTGTGCCTTTTTGTGCTTGCTTAAGGCTTAATTAGATAGATTAAGGAGTTCTTCACATTTATGCTAATAGCGGCTTTGCGTACAGTTTCAACATTTGAATTAAGGTCGATAAACATTTTTCGCACGCCATATTCGACAAACAAATGGCAGTCTTACGGGGTCAGATACTCAATGTAAACCGCGCCTTTCTGAACAATAATTCACCATTCGAGCTTCTTCAAATGCCAAACGTCTTTGTCACATTGGACCCTAAACCAGAGCCCTGCGCGGGCCGAAATTTTTGACCCACCCCGCCAAGAAAGAAATAAAGCCCGCCCCGCCCCGCCCCGCCCCGCCCCGCCCCGCCCCGCCCCGCCCCGCCCCGCCCCGCAGCTCCTTAGACCCGCCCCGCCCCGCAAAATTTTTTCATATACTCTATATATCCATTTCAGGTCGAAAAGGAGCCAGAACAGAGGCGTAGCCAGGATTTTGGTTCAGGGGGCATAAACAATAATTTTTTAAGACTACTTTTGCATTGAATGCCAGTAACGTTATGTATAGTAAAACTGAGTTTTCCGACCTTTAGTAGTGTAGCCCAGTGTTTTTTGTGCACAAAGTCCGTTTGTACATGCACGAAGATGGTCCCCAAAAGTCTTTGTACATTTTGTAGACACAAATTTTTGAATACTATAATATGGTACGGTAGCGATTTTAGGGTGGTAAAAACAGCTGCTCGACTTTTGGTAGTGTATTTTAGCTAATTTCTGGGTCTCTAAGGGCAAAAATCACTAATAATCGTCTTAAAACGGCGCGATGTGCCGAAAAATTTGACATTTTTCCTTTTGAAATGCAATTTCTGCCAGTATAAAGATATATAGAACACACGATTACTCATTTTGGCGCGAAGCGCCGAAAATTTTTACGAATTTTAGACCTTTTTCGCAATTTTTGTCTTCCCAAAAATCTTTGTATATACCTGTATAACGACGGTACATCGGGGAAAATCTTTGCCGAATATAAAAAACACTGATGTAGCCTAGCTAAGTTATGGGTTTCTGACGATCAAAAATACAAAAAGTGTAAAGCGGCTCTAAGTGCCGAAAATTTTTGGAATTTCTACCGTTTTCATGTAGAATTTACGGCCTTCTATTGACAAACATTTCGGAAATTATAAGTGGCGCAGAGTGCCGAGAAATTTAGTCATTTTTTACCGCCCTCAACATTTTGTAGCTCGGTGAATGATAATAGTCTGACAGAGCAGAAAATTATCAAATTTGTACAAAACAATTTTGACAGTTCAAGCTTCTAGCAAGAACACTGCGAATTACTAACTTTGTCTGAAGATATTTTGAGTGATTCAGGCTTTTAAGCGCAATACTGGAGCTTTACAAAAAGAAAGAACAGTAATTGGCGGCGCTATGCACCGCAAAATTTTGACGCGCGAAACGGCGGAAATTTTTAGAAATTCTCAACTCTTTCACCTGGCTTGTTCTTCCTAAAATCTCGTTGCACATGTACAACGAGATTTTACGGTTTTGGGGGTCTGGAATGGCGCGCTCAAGCGATTCCACCGGGGTCCGGGCAGAGTCCCGGAACATTTTGTAAAAAAGCATTTTAATGTTAAATAGTAACGTTAAAATTTTCGCAAAATCGGCCAAATCTCGGTTCTGAATCAAGCAAGCCCAAAAACACTCGAAATTGATGAACTTGTACATTGCACAGAACTTCTGAGCTGAAATGCGTTTTTTGACCTCTGCTAATTACATAGCTAGCGCAGCAATGGGTCGCAGCCAATAAGATATAGAAAAATGCATCAATGAAAAGTTAGTTCTTACCGTTTTCAGACCCATTCGTGGCCTTTTTATAAACAAGATGCAGTTCAGAAAACAGGAAATGCGCAAAAACATAAGAAAATTTGGCCATTCCTTTCATTTAAAATAGGATTATGTGTCCTTGTAAAAAAGACAAACAAATCAAAGAATAGACAAACTGGTACACAAGAGACAAACAAAGCAGAGAATAGACAAACTGGTACTTAATCATTTTCCTACTTTTACTATTATTATGTTCAACAAGCATGCGAAGTTTCAATCGACGAACAAATAGTGCATTAAATTACTAAAGTGATGTGAAGTGCTGGATTATTTTAGCTGATTCAAGCTTTTTGATTCATTAGATCTATATAACAATAAATAATAGTGACTCGGCGCGAAGCGCGGAAAATTTTGACGTTTTTGCCTTTTTGAACTCAGTTTTCTGGACACACATTATTGCAACAGAAAAATCTACAATATTTCTGAAACAATTTCGTGGGGGCATGTGCTTCCAATGCCCCCCTGGCTACGCCTATGAGGCAGAATGCAATAAGATAGAGAACCGGACAATGAGTGATACAAAATCTTCAATGTAAATGAGTGCAATGCAATTTTGTAAATTGAATAAGAGCTAATGTCTTACAGCAATAAACTTTATTGGAACAACAATGATGTTACTGTGGTAGGTAGGTAGGTATGTAGGTAAGCTGCAAAAGGCATAATCTTGCACTGCTGATCGCTTAAATTCTGAGGGATCTGATGGGGCGAAATCGCCAAAACTAGCACAACAAAATCAATTTTGGGGGTCTGCTGGATCCCAGGGGACAACCCAGATCCCAATGCTCGCCATTACTCAAATCCTATAGGTGATAGTCTACCTTATGTAAGGACATAGTGTGTACCTATATGTAGGTACCTGCCTACCTATATATATATATATATATATATATATATATATATATATATATATATATATATATATATATATATATATATATATATATATATATATATATATATATATATATATATATATATATATATATATATATATATATATATATATATATATATATATATATATATATATATATATTAGCTAGCAAAGAAAAATGCTCCGATGGAACAAAAAAGATGAATATACTTGGAATTGTGGATTATTATGGATGTAAAAGGAGGGGACTAGGAAAAATCTACCTAAAGTCGGAAAATCTGCTAAAAATCACACTTTCTCTAAGCAACGCAAAAAATCGATGTATATTCTGCGGCCAACAGATTAAAATAAATATTCAACCATAACAATGATTGAAACAGCAGCACGTTAGCTTATGCAGTAGCTATGGGAAATGATATTAAGTAAACTAACAGTCTTCCAAGCCAATTGAATGAAATAGCAAACATCGAAGACAATTGAAGACATGGTTGGTTAAAAACAGTAGGAAACACGTAAGTTGACTTGAAACAGACTTAATGTAGATACACTAGCATGCCCGAAACGATTGTGTGCACTAATCAATCGGCTCCTGCTTTGCTTGCTATAATGCTCATAAAACAAAACAACTTTAAATACAATACCTCTTAGTTTTCTATCAATCAGGTGCCAGCAATTTAAAAAAGTAACCTTGATAGATTTCGTTTATACACTCTTATCTGAAACTTCGAACATTATTTAAAACAGACACTTTTTTAGAGGCCGCAGAATATACATCGATTTTTTGCGTTGCTTAGAGAAAGTGTGATTTTTAGCAGATTTTCCGACTTTAGGTAGATTTTTCCTAGTCCCCTCCTTTTACATCCATAATAATCCACAATTCCAAGTATATTCATCTTTTTTGTTCCATCGGAGCATTTTTCTTTGCTAGTACACTACTTTTAATTAGCGTGATTTCAGTACATCAGTCAGTAAACACAATCAGTAACATGCCACAATAATGACAACAGTCCAAGAACGCGGAAAACAATATTGTTCTTAACATCAGCATTATCCTTTTTAAACAAGACAACCTTATTGACACCATCCATTTTCAAATTAAAACTGCATTAAGTTATTTCTTCTTAATGTGCAGTTCACTTATAATCAAGCACAAAAATTTAACCAACGAATTCACATTGCAAATCCTCACTCAATCAATACACAAGCACAATGTGTTGTGACTTTTGAAATTGAAAACACCCAATTTTCAATTTTCAAATTGAAATTGGATCAATTTTCAAATTGAAAATTGGGTCAATTTTCAAATTGAAAATTGGGTGTTTGAATTTGCGATGAAGAAAATAATCAAAAGATAGTCACTTGGTTTATTTAAGCCGAGTAATAAAATAACGACCGTCCACCAATTCCAAACTAAACGCAACTAATCTGATCACTATGAAAAAGTTTTGAAAAATGAGCTTGCTAAGCGAGAGTTGTAAACCAAGAGAAACTTAAAGTTAAAACCTACCATTAAATTATGAGAGAATTATAAAAGATTTTAAACTTCAAGGAAATGGAAAAGGCGGGATGTTGGTAAATTGGAAGGCAAAGATTTTCGGCAAAAATTCAAAAACTTCACGCAAATATCAAATGTAAGGAACACTAACGCTTTGATTTGGTAGTAAAATAAATTTGTAGTATAGACTACATATTAACAACAAATGAATAGTGCAAACTTTACACAACTACTAGGTGTAGAGAATACTAACAGTTTACGGCTTATTAATGTACATGATTACAATAAAGCTGTATATCTTTGTCGACTTCTGTGCACAGTAGTGTGATTGCTGGTTCATTTTAAACCACTTTTGCAGGCAATTTACATCTATTAAACGATAGCTCTCCATGTGCAAGATTTTGTGAAACATATTATAAACACGGCTAAGAAAGATTTAACTTTAATGCAACCCATTTAAGACAAAATTACATCTCTTCAATGATCTAAGGACACTTGAACATAATTTTTAAATCACTTTAGATTACTTTTGAGGGTAAACAAACTCACTTAATTGATGTCTCACATATGAATCCTTGAAAATTTCTTGACTTCAATTACAAAGTCTCTGCAAGTCTATCGAATTAGGTTAACACGTAACGTAAACTTTACACAAACACATAGCGTAAAGAATATTTTAGTCGGATTCGTAATTTTGATATTGCTCCGATATTTCTTTCAACATTTATGGAAAAATGAGTCTCCATAATGTTTTAAAGACAATAAACATTAGGTTTAAACCACTTTGCAAAACTGCTGAATGTAAGCAAGCGCGCCCAATTGACGTATATATTTCATTCCCTGTAAATTTTTATATCTCAGGAAAAAATTTCGATTTTTGCAATGCTATAGAACAAAGGCTAACATGCAGTGTAAAAAATTACTCGGATATTATGATCAACATTCATGAAAAAATTATGTCTCTACAATGGTCTGAGGACATATAAACAACGAATGTAAACTACTTTACATCACTGTTGGATGTAAACAAACGCGCCTACGTGACGTCTCACATTTGATCCTTTGAAAACTTCTAGGCTCCAAGAAAAAATTAGGTTTCAGGAATGCTCAAAAACGAAGATAAATATATATGTAGTGTAAACTTCATGTAAACACCTAGTGTAAAGAAGATTTTAGTCAGATTCGTAATTTTGATATTGTTCCGATATTACGATTAATATTTATGAAAAAATTAAGTCTACATAATGTTCTATGGGCAAACTAACAATTGGTGTAAACTACTTTACAACACCGTAGAGTGTAAACATATGCGCCAGACTGGCATATCAAATTTGATTCCTGGTCCATTTCTAGACTTGATAAACGTGTCCCTGACTCATAACCGGAGAATCAGGCAGAAAAAACAAGACAGAAACGCATTTAAAACTCCAAATTTTTGACTTTACACTCGCTAAATATTAATGTATAGACAATTTGCTTTGACATGCACCCGATATAAAGCACTTTATTTTTATTCTATTAGACTTATCCCGACTTCTGGACGGAGAAAGTGGCGAACAAAAAACGCAACAAAAACGTATTTTCCATCATTTAGAACACTGTAAACTTTAAAATTCCGTACCGAACTCCCCATTGAGTTTAAAGAAATTCGGTTTGGTACAATTTGTAGCTTTTAAATCGTAGTACATTCCTGTGTGCCAAAATTCTGTTGCAAAAATTATTTGGCATGATTTATCAATCAAACTTCGGAAAAACGTGTTTTTTCGCCCATTTTTTACCTCTGATTTCGAACTTTACACCCCCATAAATAAATCAATATTGCGTTTTTTTAAATGCGGTTTGCTGCGATATTTAGCCCCTGTGAGGCACTTTATTAATGCTGTCTTCGATTTGCACTGACTCATAAGCGGAAAAATTTGGCAGAGAAATCTTAGTTAAAATCCGTTTTTTTACACCATCCACTAGAGTGTAAACTTTAAACCCCAGGATCTAACTCACCATAGAGCATAGAAGACTTTGCTTATATGCAGAATGTAGCCCTTGATCCGCTCTACATTTCTGTCAGAAAACATTTTAAAAACCTCATAACCGGAGTTAGTATCGGACATAGGAAGGTTGAAAACTCGACCAAAAAGTGCTTTTTCACCCCCAGATTTTCGCACTCTTTACACTGCCGTTCGATAAATAATGCGAATTTCAAAAAACAAAAAAAGTGTCATCTGTAGAATTCATCCCTCTATTATCCTATTTTGTTCAATCCTTCGAGTCATCAATACTCAGTTGTCCACATGCCGCAGTAAAAAGGTCCCAAAATTTGTCCTATGTTATAACGTTACACAAAAACTTTACACCTTCTTTACACAGTCAATTTTGAGTTTCAAGAAAAACAAAAAACACGGGCAGCGAATTTTTTTATTATCTTTCTTTTTAAAAAAAACCGCACCTTCCAGAAGTGTCCCGTTATAGCTGTAGGGGGGTGCCCAGGTGTTGGGAGTACCCAAGTATATTATAGGTAATGCGCTAACGCGCTACCTATGATATATATATATATATATATATATATATATATATATATATATATATATATATATATATATATATATATATATATATATATATATATATATATATATTATACTAGCAAAGAAAAATGCTCCGATGGAACAAAAAGGATGAATATACTTGGAATTGTGGATTATTATGGATGTAAAAGGAGGGGACTAGGAAAAATCTACCTAAAGTCGGAAAATCTGCTAAAAATCACACTTTCTCTAAGCAACGCAAAAAATCGATGTATATTCTGCGGCCAACAGATTAAAATAAATATTCAACCATAACAATGATTGAAACAGCAGCACATTAGCTATGCAGTAGCTATGGGAAATGATATTAAGTAAACTAACAGTCTTCCAAGCCAATTGAATGAAATAGCAAACATCGAAGACAATTGAAGACATGGTTGGTTTAAAACAGTGGGAAACGCGTAAGTTGACTTGAAACAGACTAAATGTAGATACACTAGCATGCCCGAAACGATTGTATGCACTAATCAATCGGCTCCTGCTTTGCTTGCTATAATGCTCATAACAAAATAAAAGAACTTTAAATACAATACCTCTTAGTTTTCTATCAATCAGGTGCCAGCAATTTAAAAAAGTAACCTTGATAGATTACGTTTATACACTCTTATCTGAAACTTCGAACATTATTTAAAAAAGACACTTTTTTAGAGGCCGCAGAATATACATCGATTTTTTGCGTTGCTTAGAGAAAGTGTGATTTTTAGCAGATTTTCCGACTTTAGGTAGATTTTTCCTAGTCCCCTCCTTTTACATCCATAATAATCCACAATTCCAAGTATATTCATCCTTTTTGTTCCATCGGAGCATTTTTCTTTGCTAGTACACTACTTTTAATTAGCGTGATTTCAGTACATCAGTCAGTAAACACAATTAGTAACATGCCACAATAATGACAACAGTCCAAGAACGCGGAAAACAATATTGTTCTTAACATCAGCATTATCCTTTTTAAACAAGACAACCTTATTGACACCATCCATTTTCAAATTAAAACTGCATTAAGTTATTTCTTCTTAATGTGCAGTTCACTTATAATCAAGCACAAAAATTTAACCAACGAATTCACATTGCAAATCCTCACTCAATCAATACACAAGCACAATGTGTTGTGACTTTTGAAATTGAAAACACCCAATTTTCAATTTTCAAATTGAAAATTGGATCAATTTTCAAATTGAAAATTGGGTCAATTTTCAAATTGAAAATAGGGTGTTTGAATTTGCGATAAAGAAAATAATCAAAAGATAGTCACTTGGTTTATTTAAGCCGAGTAATAAAATAACGACCGTCCACCAATTCCAAACTAAATGCGACTAATCTGATCACTATGAAAAAGTTTTGAAAAATGAGCTTGCTAAGCGAGAGTTGTAAACCAAGAGAAACTTAAAGTTAAAACCTACTATTAAATTATTAAGAGACTTATAAAAGATTTTAAACTTTAAGAAAATGGAAAAGGCGGGATGTTGGTAAATTAGAAGGCAAAGTTTTTCGGCAAAAATTCAAAAACTTCACGCAAATATCAAATGTAAGGAACACTAACGCTTCGATTTGGTAGTAAAATAAATTTGTAGTATAGACTACATATTAACAACAAATGAATAGTGCAAACTTTACACAACTACTAGGTGTAGAGAATACTAACAGTTTACGGCTTATTAATGTACATGATTACAATAAAGCTGCATATCTTTGTCGACTTCTGTGCACAGTAGTGTGATTGCTGGTTCATTTTAAACCACTTTTGCAGGCAATTTACATCAATTAAACGATAGCTCTCCATGTGCAAGATTTTGTGAAACATATTATAAACACGGCTAAGAAGGATTTAACTTTAATGCAACCCATTTAAGACAAAATTACATCTCTTCAATGATCTAAGGACACTTGAACATAATTTTTAAATCATTTTAGATTACTTTTGAGGGTAAACAAATTCACTTAATTGATGTTTCACATATGAATCCTTGAAAATTTCTTGACTTCAGTTACAAAGTCTCTGCAAGTCTATCGAATTAAGGTTAACACGTAATGTAAACTTTACACAAACACATAGCGTAAAGAATATTTTAGTCGGATTCGTAATTTTGATATTGCTCCCATATTACTTTCAACATTTATTTGAAAATGAGTCCATAATGTTTTAAAGACAATAAACATTAGGTTTAAACCACTTTGCAACACTGCTGAGTGTAAGCAAGCGCGCCCAACTGACGTATATATTTCATTCCCTGTAAATTTTTATATCTCAGGAAAAAATTTCGGATTTTGCAATGCTCTAGAACAAAGGCTAACATGCAGTGTAAAAAATTACTCGGATATTATGATCAACATTCATGAAAAAATTATGTCTCTACAATGGTCTGAGGACATATAAACAATGCGTGTAAACTACTTTACATCACTGTTGGATGTAAACAAACGCACCTACGTGACGTCTCACATATGATCCTTTGAAAACTTCTAGACTCCAGGAAAAAATTAGGTTTCTGGAATGCTCAAAAACGAAGATAAATACATATGTAGTGTAAACTTCATGTAAACACCTAGTGTAAAGAAGATTTTAGTCAGATTCGTAATTTTGATATTGTTCCGATATTACGATTAATATTTATGAAAAAATTAAGTCTACATGATGTTCTATGGGCAAACTAACAATTGGTGTAAACTACTTTACAACACCGTAGAGTGTAAACATATGTGCCAGACTGGCATATCAAATTTGGTTCCTGGTCCATTTCTAGACTTGATAAACGTGTCCCTGACTCGTATCCGGAGAAGCAGGCAGAAAAAACAAGACAGAAACGCATTTTAGACTCCAAATTTTTGACTTTACACTCGCTAAATATTAATGTATAGACAATTTGCTTTGACATGCATCCGATATAAAGCACTTTATTTTTATTCTATTAGACTTATCCCGACTTCTGGACGGAGAAAGTGGCGAACAAAAAACGCAACAAAAACGTATTTTCCATCATTTAGAACACTGTAAACTTTAAAATTCCGTACCGAACTCCCCATTGAGTTTAAAGAAATTCGGTTTGGTACAATTTGTAGCTTTTAAATCGTAGTACATTCCTGTGTGCCAAAATTCTGTTGCAAAAATTATTTGGCATGATTTATCAATCAAACTTCGGAAAAAACGTGTTTTTTAGCCCATTTTTTACCTCTGATTTCGAACTTTACACCCCCATAAATAACTCAATATTGCGTTTTTTTAAATGCGGTTTGCTGCGATGTTTAGCCCCTGTAAGGCACTTTATTAATGCTGTCTTCGATTTGCACTGACTCATAAGCGGAAAAATTTGGCAGAGAAATCTTAGTTAAAATCCGTTTTTTTACACCATCCACTAGAGTGTAAACTTTAAACCCCAGGATCTAACTCACCATAGAGCATAGAAGACTTTGCTTATATGCAGAATGTAGCCCTTGATCTGCTCTACATTTCTGTCAGAAAACATTTTAAAAACCTCATAACCGGAGTTAGTATCGGACATAGGAAGGTTGAAAACTCGACCAAAAAGTGCTTTTTCACCCCCAGATTTTCGCACTCTTTACACTGCCGTTCGATAAATAATGCGAATTTCAAAAAACAAAAAAAGTGTCATCTGTAGAATTCATCCCTCTATTATCCTATTCTGTTCAATCCTTCGAGTCATCAATACTCAGTTGTCCACATGCCGCAGTAAAAAGGTCCCAAAATTTGTCCTATGTTATAACGTTACACAAAAACTTTACACCTTCTTTACACAGTCAATTTTGAGTTTCAAGAAAAACAAAAAACACGGGCAGCGAATTTTTTATTATCTTTCTTTTAAAAAAAACCGCACCTTCCAGAAGTGTCCCGTTATAGCTGTAGGGGGGTGCCCAGGTGTTGGGGGTAGCCAAGTATATTATAGGTACGCGCTAACGCGCTACCTATGATATATATATATATATATATATATATATATATATATATATATATATATATATATATATATATATATATATATATATATATATATATATATATATATATATATATATATATATATGTAATCTTATGCATGGTAAAGCTGGATTTTTTCAATTTGTATTATTTTAACAGCCCCCATGTGTTCTATTTTATTAAGTATTTATTCAAAGGATAAGCAGCAGAGCATTACTTAGAACTATAGTCTATTTCGCAAAACCTTGTGCATGGAAATCAATTTTCAGCCATCTAGTGAGCTGCTACAAAAGTGCTTTCCAACTTGCTTACTGTAATGAAATTTTGTACAAGAAAACTTCATGTGCTTATCCATTGCTATGCAGACTATTGTACATAATTGTTGCTTCAGTTTAAACCAATTTTGTAATCGATTAACATTGACTCAAGAATTTTGATCCGTGCACAAGGTTTCGTGAAACAGATTATAGTTAGGGATGAAATCCTTATGCAACGCGCACGTATCCTTTTGCACAACAAAAATTTAAAAAAAGGAAGGCCCGCCCCGCCAAAATTTTTAGAAAATAAAGCCCGCCCCGCCAGCCATGTGACCCGCCCCGCAAAAAGCCCGTGCGGGCCTGCGGGGCGGGCCGAACCGCCCCACGCAGGGCTCTGCCCTAAACGAAAGTTTGGTCCACTGAGATGGCACATGTTCAAGAAGAAAAAGCAGGACAAAAAAGCGTGGTTCTCGTGGTTTTGACATTATACCTCCAACGCCATAACTTACGGTTATGAACGTTCTATTGCCTCTAAAATATACTAACGACAATAAAAGGCAGAACAGAAAAGCGTGGTTCTCGACGTTTTTGACGTTATACCTCCAACGCCATAACTTATGGTTATGAACGTTCTATTGGCTCTACATTACATAGATTATACTAACGACAGAATCATAAGAAATGTACGGTATATGACACAAATCACGATCTCGTAGTAAATATTTCATCTCTTTGCGCATAATGCTTGGAAATATGACTCTCCTACCTAATATGTCCAGTAAAATATTGCTATGCTTAGGTAACTACAAGTAGGTACCTACTCATATACCTATAGTCTGTTTCACATAACTTCATGCATAAATTTTAAGAATTTTCGTCGACAATAGACCGAGGGTTACGATATTTATATATCAGATCAATGCTATAATCACAATCTGTCAAGTTATTGCCGTAGATAGTTTTAAAATTTATGACCGAAGTCATGTGAAACAGACTATAGGAATCTCGTGACAAATTTGTAAATATGAATTTATCATGCTTTTATTTTTTATCTATGTAGCGATTGTAGCTACATGGTTTCAGCTACTTCGAAGTTTTGCCGTTTAATTGGCTTCAATCGGTCTTGTCTTTGTATTGTAATCGTACATGATATTGGGGATTTTTCTTTAACCCCTAAAATTCCCAATTTTCCGAAAAATTTGTGGAAAGAAGTGCAGTTTTAAGCGTTTTTAGCTATCTGCTTGCTCAGAAGTGTCAGACTTTAATCAAATCTTTTTCCTGATTTTCTAAGTTTTTTTATGCTCTAGAAAGATAGAGAATTATCAGAAACGCAAAAAATGATTTTTTTGACGCGTATCCACCGTTTTTGAGCCCAAAATGGCACTTTCGAATTTCGCCTCTAGAATCTGTGTATGTTGATTACCAGGCCCGTATCCAGAGAGGGATTCGGGGGTACAATGCTCCGCCCCGAAATGAAACCAGGCGAATGATTTTTTCCTTTACTTCTAAGCGCTGGTCAGGTTGCTACAGGCATACATACCATGCACCAAGCTGTTTGACCCTGGGTCTTCGTTTTTTCAATGCTTGTCAGCATAGATGGGCGGCACCAAAGCTCTGGAGGGGGGGGTGCAAGATTTTTTCAAAAGTCAAAAAATGGCCTTAAAAATGGTGGTATGACGAAAAAACACAATATTTCAACGTTTCTCATCGAACACTATTCATTAGCATCAAAAATTGCGAAAAAACGAAAATTGAATTCTAGGGGTATTTTGCTTTCTGGGAGGGGGAGTATTCCGGTTTCTGGGGGTGCATACCCCCACGCCCAGGTATGCTTGTCAGTCACAATTTGTTACTGGATTTTTTCGAAATTTTTCACCGATTCCATCTCGCAGGAAGCAAGAGCATCCTTTGGAATGTCAAAAGTAGTCTTTGACGCGCACCCACCGTGAGCCCAAAAACCACATAAAACATTTTGAGGCCGCTGAACCCAGATATGTAACGGTTCAAAATTTCGGGTGCAAGTTAATGACCTTCAATTTTTGTTCACAAATTACAACAAAAAAACATGAAAATGCAAGCTTTGCCAAAAATTGAGGAAGGGAAAAATTTTCTGACTACAGGGACAGGGTTGAGGGCTAGGGAGGGGATGAAGGTGACCGACTGTGGGTAAGGCGGATAACCAAAGTACCCCTTGGCTGACCCCTATGATTGCCCTGTACATAATGTAAATATGATTGCTCAGTACATGTATAGTGTATTAATTCTATCAAACATGTTACAAGTGTAATCGCTAGCAAGCAACAAACTTAAATCATCTTCAATCACCAAGTTCTTTTCAATTTAATCTTCGATTTACTAGTGTTTTTCTGTGGCTTCTTTTTAGTTCGTTTTGCTTTAAGTTTCACCCGTTCGCTTCTGTTCAGCCATTCAGGAAATCGACCATTTTCATCCAACAAAAATTTATTATACTTTTTAGGCGCTGTTGATGTATCCATATGTTCTGCAAAAACGTTTGCTATATGTAGAAGTAAGACTTAAAATAGTGATAACTAATAGAAATAGTCATAAGCAGGGTTAGAATTCTAGCGAATTTCTGGATAGACCCACAAATTTTAAAAAGTAAAATTTGACTAAAAAATTAACGACAGGAATAAAAAAACCATATAAGCGTAAACAAAAGCACGAGAAAAACGGAAGAAATATTCTGAAATTCAGTGCACTTATCTAATAAAATAAATTAGCCTGTTTACGAGACCTGCATGGATCATAAATCGACTATACGAGTGGTTTAAACTAAAGTAACAATCACTAAACAGAGCATGCTATTGATATGTACATGAAGTTTTACAATGCGAATTTGTATTATAGTAGACTGCCTAGAAGCCACTTTTGTAGCTGCTCGATTGAGCGCTGAAAATTGATTTCCATGCACAAGGTTTCGTGAAATAAACAGTTTCTATGTACGTTTTTATATTATATTTTACGCCGATTTTTAAGCTATCAAGCTGGAAAACCCAATAATTTTAGTGTTTTCATCATTGGCTGTCCTCCAACCAAGCCGGCCCCCACCTTAAATAAGCAGCAACTGAAATCTGGGAGTCCAACGTGGCCAATCCAAATAACCAAAAATAGCACCAAAAATTCATTTCTAAGAGTCCATCGATTGTCGGGAGGTCCGTCTGATTCTAGGGGGTTCAGGGATTACCAAAACCCAACGCACATATGTGGCCCCCATCCGCGCCGGTGTCACACCTTAAGTAGTCCGGCCGGACACTTTAAGGTACCTTAAAGTGTCCGGGTTTACCTTAAAGTGTCCGGGCCACAATAACGTGCTTAAAAGCTAGAAAACATGTATTTTAAGATTGGGATAGAGTGGGCATCATACGTAGACGTAAAAGGATGGGGTTTGAACCCCCAAAATCCAAGGTCTCTCTCAAAATTGGTAGATCCGTAGAATTGAATAATTAGCGTTTTTTGCAGTTATGCTCCATTTGACTGTCAGAATTTGGCCCACTGCCCGTGTAGAGTAGCACGCATTTAACAGCCCAAAGTGTTGGGTTGGGTTCGCCGACCATTAGGGGAGTGCGCGAACTTCAATCTTTATTCAAAAACTTAAAGAATGTATCTAAAGTGGCTAGAAATCGCATGTTTTTGCACGAAATCGGGAGAGGGAAATAAACAATTTATGTTTATTTATATTTATATTTTTATATTTACGACTTTGATTATGGGAATCTACACCCCCTTGTTACATGTATGAATGGTAGCATGGTGGGTAATATATAAAATGAAGTCTTAGCATGTCTTTTAAGAATCATGAGTGAATGGAACCGTGTGCTGTTTACTTGCCTTTTCATATTAAAACAGAAGACTGATTAGTTTATATTTTGCTAAATCATAGTATTATGCTACTCAATTTTAATACTGTTTGCTGCATATTTTAACAATTTTTTATGAACACTGTAGCATCATAAGTAATCAATTAACGCGATAAAACTATAAACAGTAACATCATCTACTGCATAAATCTTATTCTTCGTAATGTATCGGCTTGCTTGTATTTATGTACCTCAATACATTGTACAAGGTACGTATATGTACATGCATACTTACTTAATTGTGCAGCGAGTGATATGCGTGGGCGTATATGCGTAGGTATACTCAGCGTAACCCGGACACTTTAAGGCAGAGTGTCCGGCCTTAAAGTCCGGCCGGACACTTTAAAGTATCTCAGCGTCCGGCCGGACACTTTAAGGTACGGACACTTTAAGGTGCGACACCGGCCACTCGCACTCTACAGTAGTGGCTAGAGGCGAAAAACAGAAAACGAAAAACCTTCAGTTACAAAATTACTTGAAGTTGGCCAAAAACTATTACTTGAGATAGTTTGCACATTATTTAAAACTAATAAAAATTTTCAGGCCATAGCTACTCCGACTAACCCAAATAGGACCAGCCGTGTTGTGTGCCTACAATAGGGGCTACAAATCAGCATGGGAGGCAGGCATAAATGGACCCACAAGTGGGCGTGGGGCTTGAGGTATGCACCCCAGAAGGCCTAACACCCCCCAGAAACCAAAATACCCCCAGAGTTCTCTTTTTGAAATTTTTTTTGTTTTCTTTTGCAATTTTTTGATGCCAATGGATAATGCTCGATGAGAAACGTTGAAAAATAGTGTATTTTCGTCATTACCACCATAGGTGGGCAGCACCAAAATTCTGCAGGGAGAGTGCAAGATTTTTCAAAGGTCAAAAAACGGTCTTAAAAATGGTATAGGTATGGCGGAAAAACAAAATTTGTCAACGTTTCTCATCGAGCACTACCCATTGACATCAAAAAATTGCGGAAAAAAGAAAAAAATTTCAAAAATTGAATTCTGTGAAGGGAGGAGGGTATTTTGATTTCTGGGGGATCTTCGGCCTTCTGGGGGTGCATACCCCCTAATCTTCTTAACCCCCATGTGTACATAACACCATTTGAATGACCAATTTTTACCTTTGAAAAAATCTTGCACACCCCCACCCCAGAATTTTGGTGCTACAAGTGCAACATTTTTCAAAGGTTGAAAAATGTCTTAAAAATGGTGGCATGGCGAAAAAACACAATTTTTCAACGTTTCGCATCAAGCACTATCCATTAACATCAAAAAAGCACGAAAAAATAATCAAAAATTGATTTATGAGGGGGTACTTTAGTTTCTGGGGGGTGCATGCATACCCCCAAACCCCCACACGCCCACGTGTGCTGCTCCCCTGACCCCTCAGAATCCAAAACACTTTTCAATAATTCGAAAGACCCCAGAATTAAATTAATTGTTTTAGTGTTTTTGCGAATTTTCGGAACCAATAATTTCATCCCCGAAGTTCATGCGTAAAATGTCCGATAAATTCAAAATCGTCTAAGAGTAAATCAGTTCTTGGTAACGGAGCATACAAGGGCAGAAAAGAAATTCTGGGGGTCTGATTAGGGGAAATCGCCAAAAATGTAACAAAAAATAGAATTCGGTTGGTCTACGGCAATCTGCGAGGGGTTAACTTTTGGGGATTGCAAACATACGTGGGCAGCACCAAAATTCCTGAAAGGGGTGTACAAGATTTTTCAAAGGTAAACAAATGGCCTTAAAAACAGTGGTATGGCGAAAAAACACCATTTTCAACGTTTCTCATCGAGCACTATCCATTGGCATCAAAAAATTGCGAAAAAACAAAAAAAATTCTGGGAGGGTATTTTGGTTTCTCGGGGGGAGGTGCATACCCCCAACCCCCCACGCACAGGTGTGATTGCAAACCAGGGATCGACCGAGTTCCCGGGCCCAACCGGTCTTTAGACGTCCGGGCCCGGACCTGGTTTTTAGAGGCCGGGCTCGGACGCGGGCCTAAATTATTATGCTATTTAACGTTCTTGGAGAATACAAGTGCGCGCTTTCTTGCCGATTGAAGTTAATTGCCTAAAAAATATAGAAAACGTAATTAAATTAAGCTAGAATGAGCTTGGCAGTAAATGTACCACGCTGCTTATCACTTGGCCGATTAGTAGACGAGCTTATATTGTTGTTAGTTATTCATTCTCCGAGTTATTCCTTTTCTGTGCATTCTATGTTATCTTTCATGTTCATTTTTGTACACTAAATTTATATCTTCTCACTTAATTATACGTTATTTCTACCATTTATCTTAGCATGATGTCATAGCCAGGTTTTAAATTATTATTTTTTAAAATGATTTCTAAAAGATTTTACACTTTCACGAATTACTTTCATTCAATTTTGATCGCATTTTACAATATTCGAACTATGATCTCAAGCCTGTTTTCTCAAGTCCTCCCTGATGGAAACTTGTTAAAGATTTGCGCTCAGCATAACGCAGCTTCATATGTACATAGCTCAGGCTACACGAAATATTCTTGCCTCAATTTTAAAAGTGAAATTGTTCACTTTTTTATTACAGTTAAATGGATTAAAATGTTCGATTGTACTCAAAATGAGTACTAACTCACTAGAGTATTACTCACTTTTGGAAAATTTTGATTTTTTTAAATAATAAGCTAGATAATGAAGAAAGTTCAAAATGAGTGATGCCTGATTTTTTAACGAGTGACCTCAGTTTGCTCCTGATGATCTTTGCTGTAAAAATAATGAAAGCAGCGAATTATCTACTCAAAAAAGGAACAACACGTGATTTACGTGTACCAACCATAGGTAGGCGGCACCAAAGCTTTGGGGGGAGGGGTTGCAAGATTTTTTTAAAGGTCAAAAATGGCCTTAAAAATAGCGGTATGGCAAAAAACACCATTTTCAACGTTTCTCATCGAGCCTATCCACTGACATCAAAAAATTGTGTAAAAAACAAAAAATTTCTAGAATTGAATTCGGGGGGGGGGTATTCTGGTTTCTGGGGGGTATTTTGGTTTCTAGGAGTGCAAACCCCCACGCCCAGGTATGGTACCTACTGACCGTTCTACAGTACATTAGGAGTTAATGAGATCAAAGACAAAATAAGTGAGGCAAGAAATCTGAAGTGACTGTCATAACTCGAAGATTTACTTCGATTTCCACATATTCTATCTCATTCATACTCTGAAACACTTAAAAACTATTTAGATACATTTTTGGAGCTTTTTTTCCAGTTTTTTCATCGCGGCATGAACTCTCGTCGTGCTACAATTTTCCGAAAATCTCAAAAATAGATCAATTCAGAACTGCTTATTCACATATATTTTCTAAAACGTTACCTACTGCAGTCTGACAAAAAAAGCGCAATGTTTTGTATGCATTAATTTAGCACTAATGCAGAAAGCTACTCATGACATGGATGAAAAATAGAGCGGTTTTTCCACCATGTTGTTTATATACTGAAGCCTGAATTATCTTAAAGTAGTGTCGTGATAAGCTAACATCTAGTTATTTCATACTAATCCATACGGTGCTTAAATAAAGACTAGATACTTCCACATTTGCCTAAATCTACCTAAACTAACTATCATGTCTTAAGCATATACACACATCTAATATCATCACAGGTAGCGCGTTAGCGAGTATACCTATAATATACTTGGGTACCTCCAACATATGTCTACCCCTACAGCTATAACGGGGCACATTTAGAAGGTGAGGTGTTTTTAGAGGATAGATCATTAAAAAACTCAATGGGGCTTTTTTGTTTTTTTCACACCCAATACCGAGTATGTAATGAGCGTGTAAAGTTTTGGCTTAACATTATAACATATACAAATATTTAACGGTTTTTTAGCCAGCTTGTACACAACTCTCTTTAAATGCCACATAAAATTCAATTAAAGAGGATAGAATTCTCTAGATTCTTATTTTTTGTTTTTTTTAATTTCGCATTAGTTCTTGAGGGGAAGTGTAAAGAGTGTAAAAATCAGCGGGTGTGAAGACAGATTTTGGTTGCGTTTTTGCCTTTTTGATGTCTGCCAACACTTCCGGATATGAATCCCATTTTTCCGGTAGAAATGTACTACGGCTTAGGGTCTACTTTGAGCCCATCAGCAAACTTTTTTACACCCAATACAGAGTTAGATCTAGGGATTTTAACTTTACACTCTAGTGGATAGTGTAAAAAACAAAATTTTGTCAAAGATTTTTCGGCCAACTTCTCCGGTTATAAGTCTCGATATAGAATAAAAATGAAATACGTTTCAAGGGCTATACGTCGCAGCAAACCGAGTTTAAAAAGACTCAATATTAAGTCACCTCTGGAGCTGTAAAATTCGAAATTAGGGGCGTAAGATATGCGAAAAAACACGTTTTTTCCATTTTTTCAAATATTTTGCGGAAAAGAAGTTTTCAACACAATAACGTACTACAATTCAAAGGCTTAAAGTGGCCCTAACCGAACTTCTTTACACTCAATTGGAAATTAAGTTCAGATTTTTAAAATTTACAATGTGGTGGATGGTGGAAAAATACGTTTTCGTCCCTTCTTTTGTTCAACACTTTCTCCGTTTAGAAGTCAGGATAAGTCAAATAGAATATAAATAAAGTGCTTTTTAAGGGGTAAATGTCAAAGCAAATTGCATTTATTTACATCAATATGTAGCTTTTCGGGAGTTGTAAAGTCAAAAACTGGAAGGGGGTGTTAAACGTGTTTCTGTCTTGTTTTTTCCACAAACTTCTCCGCTTACCTATGAGTCTGAACATGATCTCAAGTCTACAAATGTACCAGGAATCAAACGTGATACGCCAGTAGGGCGCGTCTGTCTACAATCAACAGTGGTGTAAAGTGGTTTACATGTAATATCATTTGTCTTCAGGCCATTATTTTTTTCATAAATATTGATCGTAATATCAGAGTATTATCAGAATTACAAATCACACTAAAATCTTGTTAACACAAGGTGATTGTGTAAACTTTACATTGCAAAGTGGCTTCAATTCTAGAGCCTTGCGGAAGCTTAATTTTTTCAAAACGTTCTTATGTAAAATCAGAATTACGAATAAGATTGTTAGTTTTCCCTACACTCAGTAGTTGTGTAAAGTTTGCACTATTTATTTATTGTTAATGTGTAAAGTTTACATTACAAATTTCTTTTACTTCCAGAGCGTTGCAAAACGTGAATTTTCTTCAAAATATGTTCCATAAGGTCAGGTTTACGAATCTGACGGTATATTTTCTTTACACCCATTAGTTGTGTGAGGTTTACACCGGAAATTAAGTCGTTTCATAGCATTGCAATTAAGCTTAATTTCTTTCAAAATGTTCCATGTAAGGTCAGGTTCACGAATCTGAGTGTAAGTATTCTTTACACTTAGTAGTTGCGTAGTTAATGCGGAAAACATTTGATCTATTTAAATAAGTAAGCTTGTCTTGCTTAAAAAGATCTGTACCGTATGTGTTAACTGACTGACTTACTCAAAACATGGCAATTAAAAGTAGGGTACTAGCAAGCAAAATTGCTCTAATGGAACAAAAAGACGAATATACTTGAGATTACGGATTATTAAGGATATAAAAGGAGGGGGAAAAAGCTACTTTGTTTATGCCTAAAGTCGCAAAAACTAAGAAAAAAAGACTTTCTCTAAACATCGAAAAAAATCGAAGTACGAGTGTTGATCAAAAAGTTCCCGGAATGGACCCTTAACTTTTGATAGAAACAAAATTGAACTAAACAAATTATATGTTTATGAAGCTGAACCTTCACTCTATCAACCTGAAAGTTTTCGATTTTGTCGGCATCTTTGTTGCTGATTGGTAGTCGTTTATCATTATCATACTTGGTGCAACTATGAAAAACTCAAAATTTGAAGTTAGGCAAACATTAAATTCTTGGTTAAACTTGGATGGAATTTGAAGGACATTCCGATTGCTCTACAAAAAGTCTACTGAGACAGTGCTCCTAATAAAACAACGATTTATGACTGATCAAAGCGATTTAGAGGTGGACAAGAAAGCATTGAGGATGACAATCGAGAATGGCTCCCTGTTGGGGCAATCCAGAGGAAAATGGGACTGCTGTTCAGGCTGTAGTTGAAGCAAACCGATGATTGTCACTATGTGTGGTAGATATGGACACAAATTACGTCGCTTTCGTCGTCGATCAACTACGATCTACGCAAGTGTGCCTGTCCCAACTTCAATATCTACAATTGGATCAAATGACGTACAACCTCTCCGCACATAGAGAAATCCATCGATCAATTCGGGTTTTTATATGCGGAGCAGCACTTACCAGCCATGCTGCTCCATTTACTGCTACTACGTGCTGGTGTCAAGTCAAATCCTGGACCTGCTCATGTGAACCGCTTTCCCTGCGGCTCTTGTGGAAAGAATGCTTATTATAGCTCTGTTTATTGCTCCTATTGCATCTTGTGGATTCATAGCAATATAAACTGTAGTGGTCTGAGGAACATTCGTGACTACAGTAAGGACAACTACCGCTGCCCTAAGTGTGTGATAGCACCTCAACCTAACCAAAAACGTCCACTGAATATTTTGCAATTTAATATCAATGGCCTCAAAAACAAACTCTCCGAGCTAATGGACTTTCTCAATAAGCATGATATTGCCATCGCACTGCTTTAAGAAACCATACTCTCCACAAAAATGAAGGGTCCTAAAACAAATGGTTATTGTCTGATTTGTTTTGATCACAACTCAACTATGACTGGTGGCGGCTTAGCATTTCTAATATGAGATGTTCTCACCAGAAGCATTGAACTACCTAATTCCTGTAAAGACAACGTTATGGAATGTGCCGCCATTTCACTTACTCTCCCTGCGGGTGATTTCACCTTAGTCAACATCTATATCATGCCTGCATCCAGCTGCCCTACCGGATACAGTCCGCCACTCACAGATATTTTCAACAAGGATAACATCACTATATTGGGCGATTTCAACGCCCATCACAACCTATGGCACTTGACAATCAATGACAACCGTGGCAATATAATTGCTGACCTAATTGACCAATCCGACCTGCTCCCTTTAAATGAAAAATGCGTTACTCGTCTCCCCTCAACAAACAAGCAACGTCCAACATCTCCAGACATTTCACTTGCATCTTCTAATCTAGCATCATCCTTACAATGGAGCATGGAAATTACCCTTGCATCAGACCATCTTCCAATTTTGGTCAAAATCGATTTCTCAATGGAGTATGTTACATCGGCTAAAAGAACTTATGTAAACTTCAGCAAGGCTGATTGGAAACTTTTCACGGGCATTACTGAGCAAATTCTCCTGTCATCGCGACTTAATGCACATTCATCTGTCCATGAAAGAGAACTTAGGCTCCAACGTGCAATAATCGCTGCTGCCAAGAAGCCGATACCTTATGGTCGTCATAAACTTTACAACCCATCTTTATCAGACCACATTTGGGAACTCATCAAAGAACGTGACTCTATCAGAGCAGTTAATCCATCCTCTGCTAGAATTGCTATTATAAACGGAATTATTGTCAAAGAATGTGACCGAGAAAAAATGTGAAAATGGCGCAATTTCATCACCTTGCTAGACCATCGCTCAGCTAACGTAAAACATCTCTGGGCAACGGTAAAATCGTTGGATGGGAAAAGTCGAGGAATAGACAATGTACCCATTCGTTTTGATAGTGGCAAAGAGACTAATAATCGAAAAATCTCCACAAAGCTCTTAAAACAGTTTACAGCAGTTCGACAACACTCTTCTTCTACCGCTACACGCCGTATCATCCGTCATATACATAACAAACAATTACAACAAGTGCTCTTCACCATCAACAAGGTGAAATTAGCTATCACCTCAGCCAAAAACTCAAGAGCTTTTGGTCCAGATGGCATTGCCATGTCATCCTTGAAACATCTGGGCCCCTATGGCCTCCAAACGTTGACTAGACTTATTGAACGTATCGGCATCAATGGCTACTTTACCTGTTATTTGGAAACGCTCCACCATGATCACACTCCCCAAACCAGGCAAAGAACCAAACACAGCCTCCTCTTACCGCCTCATCTCAATCCTATGCCCAGCAGCAAAGATTATGGAACGTTTATTGCTACCAATAATTGTAGAACACCTTCCACCTGCTGCTCATCAGCATGGTTTCCGACCACGTCACTCAACTACATCTGCCCTGCTTAACTTGACCACAGCAATCTGCCAAGGATTCAACTGCCCTAAACCAGCTAAAAGAAATATTGCTATAGCTCTAAACCTCAGTAACGCATTTGACTCAGTTGACCACACGACGTTAATCAAAATCTTGGCAGACTCCACGATGCCTGGTTGGACTTGTCGCTAATTGGTGGCATATTTATGCGGAAGAGAAGCCAAATGTCAATTTAGAAACTCATTGTCAAGCTACACCATCACCAGAATGAGTGTGCCTCGAGGTTCGGTGATCTCACCAGCTCTTTTTAATGCTTACATTCGTGAGCTTCCACGGCCACAACCACACATTCATATTGTATCATACGCTGATGACATTACCATCTTCACCAGCAACTCGAATGTGAAAACAATGGAAACAAACATGAACAACTGTCTGACAGACATTTCCTCATTTTTGAGCAATGCCACCTCACAATCTCGATGGAAAAATCTACTTGTAAGACACGCCAACACTCGCTGGAACTAAACATTTTTATTAATAATGCTCAACTTCAAGCCATTAAGAACCCTAAAATTCTTGGGGTTCTCTTCGACCCAAGTCTTTGTTTCAAACAACACGTTGAAACTCTGAAATCTCGTATTCAGAAAGGAAACAACATCATCAAAGCTTTAGCTGGCTGATCATGGGGCTCTAACAAAGAAACATTGCTCCTCACTTATAAGGCAATCTGTAGATTGATTCTTAATTATGCAGCACCAGTTTGGACGCCAACACTAACATCCTCAAATCTTGCCAAACTCCAAATCTGCCAGGACACTGCACTCAGAACTATTACTGGCTGCCTTCAAATGTTGCCAATTGACCACCTACACAGCGAAACACGTATGCTGACAGTCCCAGTCCACAATCGACTTTTGACAGACCAATTCTACGCATCTTGCCTCCATGACCAACATCCGTGCAGGCAACTTTTTGGTTGTCCTGGACAACCTACACGGCGGCAACGGAACTTTTGGCTGAAAAACACACTTAAAATGTATTTGAACGACAGAGTCAAACAGCACCTCACAAGTACGCTCCCAACAGCTTCACTGCAACAACATCTGCAAAAGCTCCATCAGAATGCTATCCAGGCCTGTCGCCTCCATTTCATTCAACGCAACCCACTAATAAACTGACGAACTCCCAATATCTCCACACAAGAGAAATTCCTACCTCGCCAAACAAGATCCACCTTAGCCCAAGTTAGATGTGGCTACAGTTACATCCTGGCTTCCACACGCAGCAAACTCGACTATAGCGGCCTCACACCTGACCACGTTGTTTGGCGGCAACAGAAGACACATGACACCTCTTTGACTGTCCATCCCACCAACACAAGCCCATGTCAGTGACTTATGGAAAGGGCCACAATTAGTAGCGGCCTCTCTAGACCTTTGATCGATCGATGGATGTCGACATGTGTTGGCAATTACAACAACGTGTGATAGATAAGTAAGTGGGCTTGTCCTATGGATTGATTCAAACTATTCTGACTGATTGTTTGGATTTGTGCTACCTTTCTGCAAGATGGGTTCCAAAAGCATTGTGGTGTTGTCCACGACAAATTTCTTGCAACGCTTTTGAACCCCACCTTGCAGAAATTTTGCTCAAACCCAAACCATCACTCAGAATACTTTGAATCTATTCAAAGCACAAGCCCACTTCCTCAGCTATCACAAGTACTGACAATCGTTAGTCTGCTTCAACTGCAGCCTCAATAGCATTCACACTTTCCCCTGGATTGCCTCAGCAAGGCGCCATTCCCAATGGTCATCCTCAATGCTTTCTTGTCCACCTTTAAATCGCTTGTATCAGTCATAAATCGTTGTTTTATTAGGAGCACTGTCTAAGTAAACTTTTTGCAGAGCGATCGGAATGTCCTTCAAATTCCATCCAAGTTTAACCAAGAATTTAATGTTTGCCTAACTTCAAATTTTGAGTTTTTCATAGTTGCATTAAGTATGATAATGATAAACGACTACCAATCAGCAACAAACATGCAGACAAAATTGATAACTTGCCGGTTGATACAGTAAAGGTTCAGCTTCATAAACATATAATTTGTTTAATTCAATTTTGTTCCTATCAAAAGTTATAGGTCCATTCCGGGAACTTTTTGATCAACCCTTGTATGTACATATATTCTGTGGCCTCTGAAAAATGTAACCCTCTATAAATAATTTTCAATGCTTCGCATAAGATTGTATAAACATGATCTAAAATGCATGTTTTTTGTAAATTGCTTGCAACTTGCAACGCTGACTTGCTCCGTATTATGATTGATAGAAAACTAACTGTGATTGTATTTAAAGGTGTTTTATTTTGTTATAATTAGCATTTTAGCAAGCAAACCCGTCGTCAATTTTTCAATGCACACAAGTGTTGCGGGCATGCAAGCATACCTGAATGTAGTATGTTTCACGTAAGCTCAAGCGTTTCCAACTGCTTTTAACCAGCAATTTCTTAGATTATCTTAAATTCATTGATGTTCTATTTCATTCAATTAACTTACAAAGTCACACCAGGTTTACTTCATCTACTTTCCCATAGCTATTGCATCGCTATGTTGCTGCTTTTTCAATTGTTCTTGCGATTTAATAGTTTATTTCAATCTACAGACTGCAGAATATACCTTGATTTTTTGTGTTGCTTGGGAAAGGTCTGATTTTTAACAGTTTTCGCGACTTTAGGCAGGCATATACAAAGCAGCATTTTTCTAGTCCCTTCCTTCTACATCCTTAATAATCCAATTCCAAGTATATTCGTCTGTTTTGTTCCACCAGAGCATTTTTCCTTACAAGTATACAAATACTTGAGTGCTGGATTCTATACTTAGTACATATGAGGCCCATGCCCAGTAAAAAATTTTAAGCCTGGGTCTAGGCCCGGTTTTCTACGGGCCTTGTCGTTCGCTGTTGCAAATCCGCCCCCCTCTCCAACTTGTGGTCCGGAGGTAGAGGTTATGTTTCTTTCACTCACCCCAATAGAAATGTATAATTGAAGCGTACTAAAAAATCAATAAATTAGAGCGGCAAGATTTTATATTATGACAGACATTTAGTCATTATCACACGTGGGCGGGGGGTAGGAGTTTAGGGTATGCACCCCAAGAAGACCGAATACCCCCTGGAATTCAATTTTTAAAAATTTCAGTTTTTTTAGCGATTTTTTATGCCAATGGATAGTGCTCGATGATAAACGTTGAAAAATAGTGTTTTCCGCCATACCACCATACCTGGGCGTGGGGGATTGAGGGGTATGCCTCCCTCCGGAAACCGAAATACCCCACCCCCAGAAACCGAAATAACCCCCAGAATTCAATTTAATTTTTTTTGTTTTTTTCGCAATTTTTTGATGCCAATGGATAGTGCTAGATGAGAAACGTTAAAAATGGTGTTTTTCCGCCATTCCATCATTTTTAAGGCCATTTTTTGACTTCTGAAAAATTCTTGCACCCCCACCCTTCTCCCCACAGAACTTTGGTGCTGCCCACCTATGCATACCACCACACGTGGGCGTATGCATCTCCCAGAAGGCCGAATACCTCCCTCTATAAACCAGGATACCCCCAGAATTCAATTTTGAAAATTTTTCGTTTTTTGCAATTTTTTGATGCCAATAGATGGTGCTAGATGAGAAACGTTGAAAATGGTGTTTTCCATCCATGCCACCATTTTTAAGGCCATTTTTGACATTCGAAAAATCTTGCACCCCCAAAATTTCGGTACTGCCCACCTATGATCATTATGCTTATTTATGTCGTTAAAACGAAAGTAAACTGTTGCAATCTTATAGTTTTAGCCGGAAATTCGTAAAACCAATGGTCGAGTCAAGTATTCAAAGTTATGAATGACTTACCAACTGATGCGTCATTCATTTCGACAACTGAAAAACACAAAGCAAAATAAATAAATGGCGAAGAAAATTAAACATCTTGACACATGCATAATACATATTATACCCATAATTATTAATCAGGTAGAGTACATAAATAAATATAAACCGTTTTTTAGTCTGATCATTTTTTAAAGCAAGATGCAGGTACACGTGGGCGTAGGGGTCTGGACCATACATGCACATAGGGAGTGGGAAGGGTATTATCCTCCCTGAAGGGTCAGCCGGACAGGTACTGTCCGACGATTTTAAGCAGATGGAACGTTTTTTGCATCATCCTTGAAGTCAAAAGCAGTGAAAACGTCAAAATTTTACGGCGCTTCGCGTCAGATTAGTACTTTTAAGTACTTTTTACTCAAAAAGCACCCAAAATTGATGAATTTTTGCATTTTGTAGTGTTAAAAGTGATATAAAGCAGTCAAAATGGACTAAAATGCCTTTAAAATGCGATATTTCTACGAAAAAACGTTTTGTAGGCTATTTTAACCATTTTGATCGTTTAAAGAGCAAAAAATCGTTAACGTTAAATTCACTGTTTTGGATTTTTGGGATTTCACCCTCTCTTCCGACCCTGAACTTGTGCACCTATGGTCTGGACCGCAGGTGCACAGCATAGCCGATCTGGGGGTAGGGGGGTGGGTAAGCCGGTCTAGGGGAGGTCAAAAATTGAGCTCTTCTGGGAAAAAATTACCTGATAAATTGGTATAGGCGCTAAAATAGCGCTTAAACTAGATTATTACACAGTTTCTAGCCAATTTCAAGCACTGTTAAGAAAATTTTTAATTTTCATCCGTCTTAGGTCTTCATTTTGCCTCATTTTCCCCACAAAATTTCCCATTTTTCCATTCTGGGGAGGTCTAGATCCACCAAAACCACGTGCATGTCTGGTCTAGACCTTAGATGCACAGCATGGGGGGGCGGTATCCCAACTTTTCCAAAAAACAGTCAAAGATAGGTCCAAAAATTTGCCCTTAACGCGCAAAATAGCGTTTTATTCGGTGTTTTACATTGTATACTTTTACATTAAATCACTTTTGACGCAATATTTTTTCTAAAAATTTCAAAAGTTTAGACAATTTTGTGCTAAAATATCATTAAATTCCTTTGACTTTAACAAAAATCTGGCGCGAAGCGCGGAAAATTTGTGAAATTAAGGCAGATAAACGTCTAGAGGCATGAATTACAACTTGCTTTCCTGTATTTATAGCATTTGATGCGAAACATCGAGATTTTCAATTGAAAATAGAAGAAAACTATGCAAAAATAGCTCTTTCTGCACTTAAAATTGTTTTAAAACCTACATGAACAGAAAATGGCTTTGTACATTTTGTACACACAAGGTTTTGGGTACTATGATGTAGTACGGTAGCGACTTTAATGTGGTAAAAACAGAGTTGTTTGACCGTTGGTAGTGTATTTTATCTAATTTCTGGGTTTATGAGGGCAAAATCATTAGTGATCGTTTTAAAACGTCGCGAAGCGCCAATAAACTTGACATTTTCCCTTTTGAAATGCGATTTCTGCTATTATAAAGATATATGGGACACACAATTACGCGTTTAGGCGCGAAGCGCCGAAAATTTTTGCCAAGTTTAGACTGTTTTTTCCATTTTTTGTCTTCTCAAAAATCTTTGTACATGTACAAAGACGGTTCCAAAGTCTTTTGTACATCGGGAAAAATCTTTACCGAATACAAAAAAATGCTTCCAGGTGGCCAAGAAAGTAAATAATGTCATTAATAGGTATCATCCGGCCGGAAAAATTTGAGAAATTATGGTCACTGACGGCCAAAAATCATTGCAAATTGTATATCCATTCATTATCTCGCCAAATATTTTTGGCCCATGGGGGGCGGCCGCCCCCCTTTAATCCGCCCCTGTGGTTCCCTAAAGGTATTTATTAACGGGGTTCGACCACTGTTTTCAATTGTGAACAAGGTTAGTTTGCAAATGTACAAAGACAGTAACCAATAGTCTTTGTACATTTTGTACATAGTAAATGTTAATACAGTACAATATGATACAATATGCATTCTATATACGTAAATAAACATGTTTTTTATCTATGTTGGTTACTGTGGCAATTCAGTGGTTTCAGATAGTAAAAATTACAAAAATTTATCTTCAAAGCGCGAAGTGTCGGAAAATTCTGGTATTTTTTGCGTTTTCGAGTAGATTGCCCGCCTTTTTAATAACAGATAATCGTTCGGAACGCTGAATTTGCGCGAAGCGCTAAAAATTGCGTCAGTACGGCCCAAAACGCAATTTTGAGGCTTTCTAGTTGCAAATAAAAGAGAAAATTGCCAAAATCGTTCAAAACTATTTTCTCATTATTCTCGTGGCATTTAAATAAAGTTTGGACTTACATAACATACAAGAGAACATCTTAAATTGATAAAGTAAGCGTGAACCTATAAAATCAAACTCAACACTGGAGCTTCAGAAAGAGAAATACAACAATTATCAACGCAGGAAAATCTTGATATTTTTTACCTTCTAATTTATTCTTGCTGTGAAACAAATAGAACAAATCATTATGTACATACTTTTAACTTATTTTGACGCATGGAACAGGAAATTACAGCAATTTTACAACATTTTTTGCCGGTTTTATTACTGAAAATTTGTTGTTTATTTACAAAAAGGGTACCAGAAAGTCTTTCTACACCCGGAAAAATTTTTGCCAAAAACGAAAAAATAAACCGTGGATTCGACTGTAATATATATACAACCTACTATTCCTAGTCGAAAATAGCCTTTCTTAGCATTTTTTCTGATTCTGAATAGAAATGTTTAACTCTTAAAATTTATTTACCACTTAATTATTTTTGAATCAATCCAAATATAAATATTCTCATGTCTGCATATCATTCGGATGTTCAACCTAAAACCAGGAATTTGAAGGATAATCTAAACACTAAAAATGTCCCGTAAAATTTATCCAAGAATACATGTGACATAATTTCCACAATGTGCACATCTTATTTTTACACGAGCTGTTTGTGTATGTATCCGTGCCTTTTATAACTGGTATGAAACAGACAAGCACAGCATGGAAAATCTAGGGAGATTTAAAAGTGCCTTTTTGTGCTAAAAATGACTGGCACGCAGTAAAAAACAGTTTTTCGGCGTTTCTGACGATGTTCATTCTTTCAGAAGCACAAAAAAACATAAAAAATTGACAAAATCAAAAAAATCGACTAAAGAGAAGCAAATATAGCTCAAAATGAGTATATGGCGCGAACCGCCAAACAGTTGAGCAAACAGATGGCTAAAAACGCTTGAGACAGTACCTTTTCTACCAACTTTTTGAAATTTTTCGGAAAATCGCCTATTCTATGGGGAGACAACTTTCTGGAGGGAGGGTGAACCCCTGAGATCATGTATGGTACGAAACAATGCTTCAGTAGCATGCTATAGATCGCCCAAAAACAAGACATATTAAACTATTTATTGAATCGCCTAACAAAAATAAAAACAAGTGACAACAAGAAGAGTAATAAGAATCATTTCATTTCGCCACAATCCGTTATAACAACCTGAAAAAAGTAAAAATGATCCAAAAATGAAGGAAGGCAATGCAAATGCAAATCAGTTTAAGAAACCTGGCTTTTTGGCGAACCGGATTGACTACCGTAAGATTCAATTTTCTTCAAAACGTCCAAGCCTTCGACAACCTTACCAAAAACCACGTGCTTCCCATCGAGCCTTTAAAGATAAAAAATATTTAAGCATACGTGGGCAGCACCAAAATTCTAGGGGGTGTAAGGTTTTTCAAAGGTCAAAAAATGGCCTTGAAAATGGTGGAATGACGAAAAACACCTTTTTTCAACTTATCCCATCGAGCACTATCCATTGGCATCAAAAAATTGCAAAAAAAACAAAAAGAATTTTCAAAAATTGAATTCTGGGGGGGTATTTTGCTTCCTAAAGGGGTGTTTTAATTTCTCGACGGAATGTTGCATCCCTCAAACCCCTCCCACGCCAAGGTGTGCATTTAACCCACAGAATCGTGTACAGACGCCAGAAAAATTTTTTAAAAAGTTAACATGATTAGACATTGTATGAATTAAATTTAATTCAAACTTATAAATACATATATTCAAATTTCTATCAGACGTGCGCAGCTATTTACTCAATGGATGACCGGAAAATTGAGGAGCGAGAAGACTAAAAATTCTTCTAATCCAGTAGTACATATACTGAAACCTACTGAAGAATCTGCAAAGCAAATCGCAGTATATACTACATGCATAGAAAGCAGAGAAATCAAAAAACAAAACATACTCAATAAAGCATTTGATGCAGCAATAAACACGCCGAAATATTAGCGAATCAATAGACAACAATAAACAATACATAACACGAACAAGAAATCCTAAAATAATTTCTTTTACTTGAATTCAAATCACTTGAAAAACTAGAAAAACATAAAGATATATTAGGCTTCGTAGATGTACAAAGTCAGGGTTAGCAGCATGGTTTTCTGTATTCGGCAAAGATCTTTTCCGATGTACAAAGACTTTTTGGGACCGTCTTTGTACATGTGCAAAGATTTTCGCGAGGACAAAAACTGTAAAAAAGTCCAAAATTCCCAAAATTTTAGGCGCTTCGCGCCGAAATGAGTAATTGTTTGTTCTATATCTCTTCATAATGGCAGAAATTGTATTTAGAAGGCAAAAAAATAAATTTTTCGGCCAGAAACCTAGAAATTGTCTAAAAAACACTACTAAAGGTCAGGCACGTAGCTGGCCGTTCTATTTTGGGGGGACCAACACTAATTTTGGGGTGGACTAAGCTCGAAAAGGCGAAAAATAGCACAAAATAACGTTTAAAAAGTCCTACTTTTTCCAATTTTTCTGAATTTAGGGGAGGGTCCGGATCCCCCATTCTCCCCAGAGCTACGTGGCTGCCAAAGGTCGAAAAAACTTCGTTTTACCACACCGAAAACGCTACTATATTATATAATAGCGACCGAAAATTTGCACGTACAAAATGTACAAAGACTTTTCGGAACCAAGGGACCTTGTACAAAAAAAAACACTGGTTGGCAGAGGGCAGAGGTAAATCCTAGAAATGACCAGTAAATTTAGTGTTCACAATTCACGCTTTTTTGCTAGTCAGTTAATGAAAATGGTCGAAATATTGTATGTTTTATGTGGCAAATACGCGCCTTTTTTAGCAATTTCAGCCCATCTTGACTGCATTACGTCTCTTTCAATATAAAATAGATATAGTCAATGATCGGACGTATGTACACATAGTGCTAGCTGGCCACTGAAAAACCACCGATTTTGGGGACCGAAAAACCACCCATTTTCTCAGTAATAAAGAGAAGGTGTGTAATATTTTGCTGGCGTAAGAGCCTTGCTATATAGAACAGATATAATGCATGTATACTTTTCAGAACATTTCCAAACTTGAGATACAAACTTCCCCAAAAGTTCCGAAAAAATCATTAATATTGATGCTTTTTTCATGCATTTTTGAGCAACGATAATTCTTCCGTATTCAATGCTGTTAGAATCTTTTCAGTTTTTATGTTAGCCCATTATATAGGCTACACACAGAAGAAAATTTGGTTGCCACATGTTGTCTCAAAAACTGCAGTATACCGTCAAAATCAAGACAAATAAAAAACCAGTTGTATCCTAAAAACCAGCGCGGACTTGATGAAATTAGGCAAGCACATGCCTCTTAGAGTCTAACGTATTGCACGATACATATTTTGCAGAAAGCGTATAAATTTTCGCCAAAAAACTCATTTTGACCCTAAATAAAAGCCATGGACCCCTAAAAACCAACGCTGAATATATGTTGTCATGGCAAAGAAATTATTTTTTATAACTTGCATCATTTTTCACTGTTTTCTTGCACAGGATATTAAGCGAACTTCGCATAAATATTTCCTAGCAGTAAAAAGTATTATTAGTGAATAAGAGAGAATTTTTCACAAAATTTTGATAATGATAAAAAATAATCATAATTAAATCAAAGATCGACAAAACCTGTAATTTTTTTTCAACGAGAAGAGCAAGGACTAGCAGACAAATCTAACGAAATATCTGCAACAAACTACAGGCTTAACCTTGCTTTTTCATGTATTTTTTAAATTCATGGTTTTTTAAGGAAAAAGTGGTTTTTTAAAAATTTCATATTTCATGCAAGCTTGCAACGAAATGTTTAGCGTATGGATTCTTGTACACGTCAACTTGTAGGCCCAGGGCCAGGCTTGGAGGTAGCCGTCCCATTTTGGGGGGACCAACACCAATTTTTTGGGGGACTATGCCCAAAAAGGCCGAAAATAGCATAAAATAACGTTTTAAAAGACCTATTTTTCCGATTTTTCTGAATTTGGGGGGTCCGATCCCCCAGAGATACGTGCCTGCCCAGGGCAGCTGTCAAAAACAAGCGGTCGTTTATTTGTTCAGCGCTTTCCGTTCAGAAGATGTGAGCGAAAGTCATGAAATAGTTTTTAAAGGCCAGCACTGTATTGATTTTTGAGATTATTTTGAAACAATTTTAAGCGCTTTTTAAGTAAACATATCATAAATTTAAAATATCCAAAGAAAATGCGCCACAAACTCAAATTCGCCCGACAGTAAATGCCTGTCTGACACCTCAAAGTAGTAGTGCTCACTACATGGCATGGAGAAGTTCTCCAGATTCTCGGAAACCCTTCCTTCACACCCATGTGTGTGACAGCACCATACATATAACGGCTCATATAACAGGGTATAACTATATAACTCATATAGCTGGGTATACATATAACTGGGTATGGGTCCCGGTCATTTTTAGGGGAAGGGTTGGGTAAATGACTCACAAATAAAAATAGGCAAAAACACGAAGTTTTTGCCATAAATCGGGAATGAGGCGCAGATGAACACGATTAGGGTGGCCTGGCCTAGGAGGGTGAAATTCGAGATGTATTTTCAAGTAGTTTTGTTAATTAGGTAGTCGAAATTGCTTGGAAATACTCAATTTTGGAGTCAAAATCAGCCAACAGTACCTAATTTTTGGGCTGTTAAGCGGAAGGGAATACCATACATGGGCATGGGGGTAAGAGGGGGTATAACCCCTACTTAAAGTGCTTTAGGAAAATTCATCGCGGGGCAAAATTCATCGTGACGTAAAATCATCGTAGAAAAATTCATCGTGAAGAAACTTAAAATTAATCATCCTCGGAATTTTGTAACGGATATATGGTCTTATAAAGTACATTAACAAAAAGTACATTAACAAAAACACAGTGTTCCGCATTTCCCTTAATTCCTTGAAATTTTTCTACTGAGTTAACAACAAACTATCCTGACAAGTTAAGCCTAAGGTATAGTTGCTTGAGGTTAATTTGCAGTCAGTTTTTTAGAATGGTTTTTTCAACCAGCCCCTTAAATGCTGTACATTTATAAATACTCAGAGGCTTTCCTACTCCTAACCTTTTCTGTAACGGCAATTTAAGACAGCTCAAAAACGCGTTTATATATTAGATGTCAAAGAAAAGGAATGATGACATGACAGCGAAATTCGAGATGCAAGGACTACTCCTTAATTTTTGGTACGTACACTTTACCTACAGTATTTTATCTTATAAGTCCACCAGTATGTACTTGCAACATCTAAACTTTACTGTCTCGTATTTTAGACATACCGTTCAAAATCCCTCCTTGGAATAATCTATTGCTTTCAGTTATAAAATTTGCACTACAAAATAAATAAAACACTTTCGTAAATTTTGCATGATATCGTTAGAAAATACATAGCAACCTGAGTGAATTGAATCGTATTGAAGAAGGTATCAATTCATCACAACTTTTCCCACGATGAATTTTACACCACAATGAATTTTCTCACGATGAATTTTCCACGATGAACTTTCCCACGATGAATTTTCCGGATACCCCTTAAGGTATCAGAAATTCGTTGTCTGACGATTTTGAGATGAAAGATGCTGCAAGACATTTTTGAGCTTACTGTGGCAAAAGGGCCAAAAAGTTCTACCTTAAAACGGTAAAAATTTGAAAGTTTTTCCGGCGCTTCAATCGCATTGATAAATTTCTGTATTTTTCATCACTAGAAATCCGAAAATCGGCTAAATTCCACTTGTAAGGCTTAAAAACCCAGTTTACCGCACATAACGTGCTACTGTACAGTATTACAGTAGGCTAAAGTATTACATGTACAGAATATACATTGACTTTTTGCGACCATATTTGTACGAGTATATACATGCACAAAGATACCTTGTAAAAAAAGATGACCACAATTTACTATACGACCACTCCTGGATTTCGCCCCCTCTGGTCTGCTCTACTTTGCCCATGTAAGGTCGGAATACCCCCTCTTATGCGTCCCTACATATGTGCATGCATGGAATAAAAAATTCTCGAACTTTGGGGGATGGGGGACAACGAACTTTAGGTGGGAGGTTCCCCTCCATCCCCTTGTTACATGAATGGGCAACAACTCCCTCACCCCTACGTGCATATGTATTAGGCACTAACACGAAGTTCCGAAATAATTAGCATTCAGAGGCGTAACCAGGATTTTGTTTCGGGGAATATCCAAGTTCTTGAAGTCCTATATCTCGTTAACCATTAGGAGATCCGCGAAAATAATGGTATTTTTGAGCGTTTCTCGACGAGATCTATGCCATGGTGAAGTGAAAAATTTGAAAAAAATTTTAAAATTTTCTTGCTTGATTTCAAACTTGGATATAAAAAATCTATCTTTTAACCTATTGGTATGACTAATTTCTCAATACCAAATTAAAGCTTGACTCCGAAATATTTCGAAATTCTTTTCTTTGAAATTTAATTTTGCGCTTTTGCAAAGAAACTAATGCGGAAAATATTAGATCACCGCGATGCGCCGAAAATTTCTGACATATTCGTCATTTTTAAGTCAAATATGGGCTTCTAAGGTAAGAAAAAAGATAGAAAATAAGAAATCCGGCGTGAAGAGCCGGAAAATTTTGAGTTTTAGAAGCTAAAAAGTGTGCTAAGAACGCATTTTGGGTGTCCTTTCAGTTGACTTTGAGAATTTTTAATTTTTTCCTTTAGGGGAACCCGTTTAATTTTTTAAGTATTTCCGCAAAAGTCAGTATAAGATCGAGAATGGATTGAAAATTTAATCATTGCTCATTCGTATAGATACAAGTCCCCTTTCGATGGTTGCAAAGAGCTGAATTATATATTTATTTAATCAAATTTACCAGCCCGTTTTAGCCGTTGTTATGAAAAATTGAGATCCATTGGTGTTAGGACCAGCGTTAGCCATTGACAAAATTCCGACTTCGGTGTGTCTCAGTTTAAAATTTTCATCCGAAAATTTTTCGCCGTAAATAGATTCTCCACCAGTTCCATCGTGTCTAGTGAAATCTCCGCCCTGAAGTAAATGCAAGGGCGTTAGAATAGCTAAAAATTTTGAATAACGTGTGGCATTCCTGGGTAATACATAATATCGTGGTATAGCAAAAATTAAACAAAGGCTGTGTTTTGTATACTAGACTGGAAATATCACATTTGGCCTCGGTCAGGGACTTTTCTGAGCTAAAAATAACTTTTTGAAACAGAAAAACTCATTTTTCCGACATGAGCAACTATGTATATACTTTCTAAGCCAGAACAAGCAAATTTAAAAGCTGGACAATCGCTTATTGGATCAGGACAACCACTATTCAAAGGTGGACCATTAAAGGTGGGCGGCACCAAAGTTCTGAGGGGGGTGCATGATTTTTTCAAAGGTCAAAAAATGGCCTTAAAAATGGTGGTATGGCGTAAAAACACCAGAAAAAAACAAAAAAATTTCGAAAATTGAATTCTGGAGGGTATTTTGGTATTTGGGGGGTGTATACCAGCGAACGACCGGGCCCAAAAAAACCGGGCCCGGGCCCCAAATTTTCTACCAGGCCCGGGTCCGGGCCTACATATATTATATATAGAAGCCTATACATGCATGTACACTTTATAGGGTGACAGTAAAGCCTGTTCCTTCATAACATATTAATAATTAGAAATGGTTAGTTGGAGCAGGACAAAATTAGTCAAAATTAGAAATGCTATAATGAGCAGAAAAATCAAATGAACAAACATTTCAAAATTTTATTAAGCAGATCTAGCCGTTACACACAGAGCCATTGCCCCATTTTGCCGCTGAATTCCCTTTTCCTCGTGAAATATGCGTCTTAAATTTTTTGCAAATTGCAACTGAACGATCTGAAGGCTTTAAGTCGAAAAATTGCCAAACAGGCGACGTCATTACTGCTAATTAAATTTGTAAGACTAATATTTCCCTAAAGTATAAGAGTTGAATGTTATATTGAAAGTTAGAACGAATACATATACACACCAGTGTTGCTAACCTTAGCTGTAAAAAAACTCATAAAAACCTCAGAAATTTAGAGGAAAAACCTCAAAAATGCTAGTCAAGGTTTATAAATGGGTTTTATACATTAGTTTTCATGATTTTTCGGTACTCAGATTATTCAGGCACTGTTTCTAAGCTTTTTCTGACAAAATTAAAACGAGAATATCTAAAATAAAAACCTCGAACCTAAAAAATCCCCACAATATAAAGATAAAAACTCCAAATTTTGAGGAAAAACCGCCATGCTGACAACACTGATACACGTACATGAGAAATGTTAGCACGGAAGAAGGATATTACGTACATAGAAACGGGTCGCTTGATAAGAGACTTTTGCAATAGTAAGAGACGTAGCCTAGATTTTGGTTCGGGGGAAGGGCATAAACAGAAATTTTTAAGACTACTTTCGCATTGAATGCCAGTAACGTTATGTATATATATACATATATAGTAGAACTGAGTTTTTCGACCTTTAGTAGTGTAGTCTAGCTAATTTATGCGTTTCTGACGATCAAAAATACAAAAAGTGTTACGCGGCGCGAAGTACCGAAAAATTTTTGGAATTTCTACCGTTTTCATATAAAATTTACGGCCTTTCTGTTGACAAACAATTCGCAAATCATAAGTGGCGCAAAGTGCCAAGAACTTTAGTCATTTTTTACCGCCTTAACATTTTGTTGCTCTGTGAATACTAATAGTCTAACAGAGAAAAAATTATCAATTTGTACAAAATAATTTTGACAGTTCAAGCTTCTAAGAAGAAAACTGCGAATTACTAACTTTGTCTGAAGATATTTGGAGTGATTCAAGCTTTTAAACGCAATGCTGGAGCTTAACAAACAGAGAGAACAGTAACTGGCGGCGCTATGCGCCGAAAAATTTTAACGTTTTTATACTATAAACTCAATTTATACCGCTAAAATCATACAAAACAGACAAATTAATGCCGGCGCGAAACACCGGGAATTTTTAGAAATTCCTAACCCTTTTACCTGGCTTCTTCTCTCAGAAATCTCGTTGCACATGTGCAACGAGATTTAACGGTGCGGGGTCTGGGGTGGCGCGCTCAAGCGTTCCCAGCGGGGTCCGGGGCAGAGTCCCGCAAAATTTTGTAAAAAAAGCATTTTTAATGTTAAATTGTAACGTTAAAATTTTCGCTAAATCAGCCAAATCTCGGTTCTGAATCAAGCACAAAAACACTTAAAATTTATGAACTCCTACATTGCACAAAATTTCTGAGCTGAAATGCGTTTTTCGACCTCTGCTAATTGCATAGCGCAACAACGGGTCGCTACCAATAAGATATATCTTACCGTTTTCGGGCCCATTTGTGGCCATCTTATTAACAAGATGAAGTTCAAAAAACAGGAAATGCGCAAAAAAATAAGAAAATTTGGCCATTACTTTCATCTAAAATAGGATTACGTGTCCTTGTAAAGAAAGACAAACAAAGCAAAGAAAAGACAAACTGGTACACAAAAGACAAACGAAGCAGAGAATAGACAAACTGGTACACAATCATTTTCGCACTTTTACTATTACGCTCAACAAGCATGCACACTTTCATTCAACGAACAAATAGTGCATTAAATTACTAAAATGATGTGAAGTGCTGATTCAAGCTTTTAAATTCATTGTATCTATATAGCAATAGATAATAATGACTCAGCGCGAAGCGCCGGAAAAAGTTTGACGTTATTGCCTTTCTGAACTCAGTTTTCTGGACACACATTATTGCAACAGAAAAATCAACAATATTTCAGAAAAATTTCGGGGGGAACATGTGCCCCAATGCCCCCCCTGGCTACGCCTATGGCAATAGTATAGGTATGAGATTTAACAGCTGCCGAGACGAGGTAAAATTTTTTAACAGGAAGGCTCACTCTAAATCAACGAGCAGCCTTTGCTTGCATTATGTTATTCTTTGAGGTAACAACAATATACACGCTGGTACGAAGAGCGCACGTAGTGCTTAATAACAAAATATAACGAATATAATATTTAAGGCCCGGGCCCGGCCCTTAAAAACCGAGCCCAGGCCCGGACGCCCGAAGACCGGCCGTGCCCGGGCCGGGCCCGGGTACCCGGTCGATCCCTGGTACCAGGAGGAGCAAACTAATGACCATTGTCCAGCAATGATGTCCGGTCTGCTCTGTTAGCCGGAGACCGGAAATTGTTAGCTTTTTATCTTACATAAGTGGCTTCTGAAAACGGTGCTAGCATAAAAATATGTGAAATTGCATTAGGTACCAACTTCACGCCTATGCAGGCTCGCATTCAGGGAGGTAAACGGGAGGGGATTCCCTTTCTGAAATTTTTTTCAGAATTTTCAGATATGAAACTATAATTTTTGACATTTCCCAGCGTTAAAATGCTAAACTTTTCGGCGCTTCGAGCCATTAATTTGATCAAAATTACTATTTACTATGTATTTGAATCTTTACGAGATAAAATTATCAGTGAAATAAAATTTATGTATTACATTTCTTCTCTTCAAAAAGGTGCGAAATTGAGTATAGCGGCATAAAAACGTGGCGCTTTGCGCCGGATTTATTGTTTATGTGCACTTTTTGGCTTCTAAATCGCTTGCAACTGCTAAAAGTTCAGTTAGACATGGAGGGCATGTCAAATTTTTCCGGTGCTTCGTGCCAGAGTATTTATTTTCTCTGTTTTGTTATAAAATGCAAAGATTGATTACATACAAATAAAAAAGTTGAAAAGTTTCTAATGAATTGAATGATAAGAAATCAGTTATGCAGACAATTTAAACGATAGATTTCGTGTATAATATTCGAATAAAGAAAAAATCTTTGTAATTGAAAAAAATTTCGCCAGTGTACATATAGATTTCGTCGAGAAACGTTCAAAAATGCCTATATTTTGGCTTATCTCCTAAAAGTTCTCGAGATATTCGACTTAAAAGTGTACGATTCCTACCCTACCCCCTGAGAAAATTTCTGGATACGGAACTGCACCAATGTATAGATATTTTTCCCCTTTTTGATCCTAGTTTTGCGTTACTCCAACAGAAAATCCTTTTATCCCTCTCAGAATTTGAACACCATATACCCGCGAGCAAATCGGGTCATTAGTTGTTCGTGTAACAGAGATACTGAAGTGTTAACTTGGAATGCCTGATGTTTCAATGAGTAATTAAATAAATTGCACTCCTCGGATACCGGAAAATCTAAACTCTGAACAAAAAAAAACAATCGAAAAAACTCGGAAAAACTATCTTTTACCGATAAGCTCTATTCAACAAAAATAAGGGAGAAAGGCGACAAATGAGGGTTGATCAAAAAGTTACCGGAATAAACCTATAAGATTTGATAGGAACAAAATTGAATTAAACAAATTATATGTTTACAAAGCTGAGCCTTTACTGTGTAAACCTGCAAGTTTTAAATTTTGTCGGCGTATTTGATGCTGATTGATTGTCGTTAACCATTATCATATTTTGCGCAACTGAACAAAACTCAAAATTTCCTTTCTACTTAGGAGCAAAGCTGCAATTATTCATAGCCCTCCAAGAATGTACATATAAATTTAGGGACGGATCCCAAGTCCCTTCTTATTTTTCCGCAAGATCGCACTGAAAACCCGACAAGATAAATGCTGCCTATTTATTATTTAAAAAGTCTCTGGCTTTTACATAAGATAGGTTATATCATAAAGCATAGATATATCGAATCTAATGATTTAAACATAGGCACTCAACTGCTAAACATTCGGAAAATCGTGATAAACTTTAATTTCTACATTTCGCAGCCTTACAAAATCTCGAATTTATTCTTTGAAAGAAGTCTTAAATAAAAGTAAATCCGGAAAGCACACAACTAGTCGTACATGAAAATTATAGGAAAAGCGCAGAAGCAAATTATTCATGAAAATTAAATATAAATTGAAGGCCTGGTCTTTTTGAAAATTCATTCGAAAGGGTACGTAAACCTTAGCTTGAATTGAATTGATAACTTAAAATTTGCCTTGATTACATTCTTCTTGTTTTATGAAAGGTCAGAGCTAAAAACCCAAAAAAACATGATTACGTAAGTTAAAACTTCTTTTGAACTTTACACTCAGAGTTGTTTTTTTTGTACAAGGTCCGTTTGACATGTACAAAGATGGTCCCTAAAAGTCTTTGTACATTTTGTACACACAAATTTTTGGGTACTACATATAATATGGTACAGTAGCGATTTAAGTGCGGCAAAAACAGAATAGTTCGACCTTTGGTAGTGTATATTTTAGCTAATTTTTGGGTTTCTGAGGGCAAAAATCACTAATAATCGTCTCAAAACGGAGCGAAGCGCCGAAAAATTTGACATTTTTCTTTCAAAATGCAATTTTTGACATTATGAAGATATATAGAACACACAATTACTGATTTCGGCGCCGAAAATTTGTGCAGATTTCAAACCTTTTTTGCAGTTTTTGTCTTACAAAAAAATCTTTGTACATGTACAAAGACGGCTCCCAAAGGTCTTTGTATATCGGGAAAAATCTTTGCCGAATACAAAAAACACTGTTTACACTGCACATTTTCGAAGAGACGCAGGCTGTCCTGCTTGGCGCAAGTGAGCATAGAGAAGATGGCACACATTAAGCTTTACATGAGATTTTAAAAACGACGGCTGTCGAAGAAATTTCGGGAGAGGTCAAGTGGGAGACGCCATCTGAATGAATTTGTCGATTTAACGCAAAAAGGTAAATTTTTGTAAGATAATACGCTTAAAACAGGTCATGTGTAGGTGTAGGTATACAAACATAGTAGAATTATCCGTATTTAAAATACTTCAAAATAGATTTTATTCGACAAAATGCATTTTTTTGTTCAACATGTTCCCTTTTATATCAAGAACTGGCATTAGGCTATCTTTTTATTGCAGTTTTTGGGTATCACTCCTTCCTTTTGGCAATCTCTATTGCCTACCAATTACCTGGCACATGAAACCAGGAATAATGCGATGAAACGTAGACTTTTTATAATGCAACGACTTGCCGCCTTTTCCGACTCCCTTTTCTCCCGTACACAAGGCGCGAAAATTTTCTGCAGTCTTTGGAACAATATCGTTATAGAGCTAAAAGAACAGAGTAAGAACGTAACATGCAAAGTAAATATGCATGTTTTACTACTGTTCCGTTAAAAAACAGGTATTTTGAGATGATATTCGCATAAAACGAGTTAAATCACTTAGGTACGTGTTATTTTAAATGAAGATCATAATTATTGAGTCAAAATTCAAAGTGCAGAACAAGCGCATAAAAACACCCACAAAATAGAAGAAAATATCCATATGAAAATATAATAGCAAAGAGAAAATTATGCGATTCCGCAGATGCTCGGAGAAAGCAAATATTAATTTATATGACGAGCCAATAAATCCGTTTTTTGTCGTTTTCGAACAAGCTTTAAACATTGACTCAAGTAGTCCTAGATCACTAAAATCAACTGTCACAAAAATGACGTTGTATGGGCTTGTCTGTACCATTCAATGGTAGCTCTAAGGGCGAATTGGAAGGATTCAGCAGTAACTCATCAAGTTCCCAGCCTGTATTTTTATGCTTCAAAAATACGAATAGTGAACAATCGACCGTGATGCCATGGAAGTTTCTTACACTGCTAAATAATTCATAAGGTTACTGATCTTCTATTAAATGTATTGCACACAGTCAAACACGTGTTCCTGAAAGACACGTGATTAAGCTGAATACGGACAAAACGAAAGAAGGGGTGTGTTTTATGTTCAAGGTCAGCTTCTACAGAACATTCGTGCAATTGTGCGTTTACTTGAATTCCATTACAGTAAATCCTAATCTAGCGTGAACAATTATAACCCAATATATCGCTACACTACTCGCCACGAATGTTTACGCTTTAATAAGCTTCTAGAGCTTGTTAGGGTTATATCTTTAACACGTCGGTCCTATTTCCGCCCACGCACGGCCGACGTGTTGAAGATATATACCTTAACATGCTCTATTTTCCTATGAAGCATATTAAAACGTAAACATTCTTGGCCGGTGTCGCACCTTAAAGTGTCCGTGCCTTAAAGTGTCCGGCCGGACACTTTAAGGTACCTTAAAGTGTCCGGCCGGACATTTTAAGGCACCTAAAAGTGTCCGGCTCTGCCTTAAAGTGTCCGGGTTACCCTGAGTATGCCATACGCATATACGCCCACGCATATCAATCGCTGTATAATTAGGTAAATAGGCATGTACATACATATATGCGTACCTTGTACAATGTATTGAGGTACATAAATACAAACAAGCCGATGCATTACGAAGAATTCGTTGCATCGTCAGTGGCGTCGTTTAGCCAAGTTGGAGATAAAATCAATTATAAAAATAACTTTCGTGAGGAACAATCGACGATATTTACGAATTTCAGTCATAAATGTTAAGAATTTAAACTGCACACGGTTCCATTCACTCATGATTCTAAAAAGACATGCTAAGACTTCATTTTTTATATTGCCTACCAACCATGCTACCACATCCGGGCGTGGGGGTTTGGGGGTATGCACCCCCGAAAAACCAAAATATCCCCCAGAAATCCAAATCCCCCCAGAATTCAATTTTTAAAAAGTTTTTTTCGTTTTTTTCGCAATTTTTTGATGCCAATAGATAGGGCTCAATGAAAAACGTCGAAAAATGATGTTTTTTCGCCATACCACCACTTTTAAGGTTATTTTTTAACCTTTGAAAAATCTTGCACCCCCCCGGAAATTTTCTTGCTGCCCACGTACGCATGCTGCCATTCATATGTACGTGTAACAAGGGGTGCAGATTCCCATAATCGAAGTCGTAAATGTAAAAATATAAATATAAATAAACATTAATTGTTTATTCCCCTCTCCCAGATTTTGTGCAAAAACTTGCGATTTCTAGCCACTTTAGGTGCATTCTTTCAATTTTGGAATAAAAATTGAAGTTCGCGCAATCCCCCTAATGGTCGGCGAACCCCAACCCAACACTTTGGGCTGTTAAATGCCTGCAACTTTACATGGGCAGTGGGTCAAATTCTGGCAGTCAGATGGAGCAAAACTGCAAAAAACGCTAAATTATTCAATTCTACGGATCTACCAGTTTGGAGAGACTTTGGATTTGGGGTGTTCAAACCCTATCCTTTTACGTCTACGTATGATGCCCACTCTATCCCAATGTTTAAATACATTTTTCTCGCTGTTAAGCATGTTATTGTGGCCCGGACACTTTAAGGTACCTTAAAGTGTCCGGCCGGACTACTAAGGTGCCGGACACGTTAAGGTGTGACACTGGCACTGTATGTACTTAATAGGAAGTAAAGGTTTTAAATATACTTATATAAGAGCCGTTAGTCTGATTCTCAAGTTTAGAATTTTTCGCCAAAAAAGTTCGACCTCAGAAATTATAATTTTTTTATTAAAAATCGTATTGCTGCAGTTATTGAGCAAAAATTGAAATTGCGTTCCCTTTCTAGAGAAAATAAATATGTAGTATTTCCCTTTATTTTTCATACGGTTGGCTTTCTCCTGCCAAAAAAAGACGACTTATTATTCTTTTAAGATAATCTAAACAGACATTGTTCAGCAATAGCACTAAATAAACTCTACTCTACCCTTCATTCTCCATATCCTGTCCCGCACGACTGTATGAATATTTGTATTATCTGATTTGATAATTGCGCCAAATAAAGTAGAAACATTTAAGAACTAACCTCCATTACAAGTCGACCTTGTGCTACCCCTGCAGCAGAAACGTCAAAATAAACTTTACTGCGCAGGGCTTCTGAACTGCTCTGACAGAATCGGAAAGAATTGCGAAAATAGCTAAGAAAACGCATTTTCGTCTGAAAATAATGGATTTTTAACATTACTACTCACTTGAAACATATGCGATGTAAGCGAGCAAAAGAAATCAAAATCAACAGCACTACAGACGCACGTTAAAAAGGCATATGGGATAATCTTTGCACAAGACTTGGTAGCATACATGGACAAAGGTCGGTCTTCCCATCGATACTGGCTGCGAAATTATTTGGTTGGGTGTCCTTCTACAAAATGGTTGTTTAGTTGGTTGTTTAGTGGTAGATTGGATAAGTACTGGTTGTTTGATTGATTTGATCATTGACTAGGTTGGTCAGTCATTGATTAATTAGTTGATTAGTTGATTTTCGAATGGTTTCCACGATTTTCCTGGATTCATATTCCTTTTTCTAGTTGACTGATTTTAGAATGATTTTTGTGTATTTCCATGATTTTTCTTCGATTTGTTTAGCATTTCTAGACTTTCCATTGATACTGGCAGTGGCAGGTCTTCCCATTGACACCGATCCGACTCCCATTGATACGGGATTGAATGAACTCGCATGGTTTGTCCATATATGTATGCTTGGTAGGGAGTTTTCACATGTAAAGTGTTAAGGCTCGAAATTTTGGAAGGTTCCCTGGTCATTTTTAGGAAGGAGGGGGTAAATAACCCCCATTTTTAGCCGAAAATAGAAAAAGCACCTAAAGCTGGTCAAAAGACAAGTTTTTTTGCCTGAAAATTTGAAAGGGGCTTAAAATTTTATAACTCTGGGGGATGGGATTGACCGACTGTGAGTCCTCAACCACAATTTTTAATATTTAAAAAAGCTGCTGTTTTGAGCGTTTTTAGCGATCTTTTTGCTCAAACGTGTCAAATGTTAGGCGCTTTACTTCAATTTATTGGTACTCATTTTTGACTACCTACATTTTGTTCAATTTAATCGATTTAATGCATATTTTTCCAAAAATTTTTCATTGATCGGAAACACCAAAAATAGCGTTTTTGGCGCATACTCAGCGTTTTAAGCCCAAAAAAGCATTGTAGAAAAAATTTTTGGTTACACCCCTAAATTTCCAATTACCTAACACTTTTTGGCCTATTTGACAAAATGCATGCTGTCGCATAAGTAAAACAGGCAGAAACAGATTGAAAAACAATAAAGCAGAAATATGAATACAGCTCGTGCCAAGAATAAACAACGCTGTGCTAGGTAAGGCAATGCTCTTGCTTATGACCAAGGTTTATTCTCCAAGTTCAAATACCTACCTTTTAGATTCTCCCATGTTAAGCAGAAACCTTGGTAATTAAAGAAGAATAAGCCTATTACTGATACGCAACTGATAAAAATACAAGACCAACGATAATTCATATCAATTCGTATGTTGTATACGTATTAGTACCAGGATGTACGTACCGTTTTTTTCAATTTTTGGTCTATTAGTCGATCAAAATTTTGAAAAATGGAAAAAAAATTTGGAAAATTTGCGTAATGCAAAAATGAGTTTTAGAGAGGTAAAAATTTCAAAATAAAAGTTTTTCGGCGCTTTGCACCGGACCAATTTAATTTTATTACTTGTTAATATTGATGTTTAGGCCGCGCTGCGCCGATTGCAGCACTTTTATCAACAACTTGCACTAGAACTTCACTATGATGGAAAATCCTCTTCTGCTGCATAAATAGACAGTTTTTGTAATGGAAAAATACCGTTTAAAGGGGTAAAATTTCAAAATTTCCTAGTGCTTCGCGCCGGACTGATTTAATCTCATTACTTGTCATTAATAGTTAGGCCGCACCGTGCCGATTGCAGCACTTCTATTGCAAAAACGCGTTTTAATTTGAAAATTTTCCGGCTCTTCGCGCCGGATCGATTTAGTTTTATTACTTGTTGTTATTGACATTATAGACCAGAACCAAAATTTTTTTCCACATTTTTTTCTTTTTTTCCACCTTCTTTTGTAGAGTATAAAATCTTTCGAAAATAGAGCGCCCGTTTTCAAAAATCACTCCTTCTCAGTAGAAAATGTTATGTAGCATATGTTGGCGGTAAAATGTACACTTTGTATTGTGTATAAAATTTTGCGCTTTACTAGAAATATCAGGCTAAACTTAAGGATATGGTACTTTCGGAAAAGGTGCAAAACGAATACGGAATGTCAAAAATTTTTTGCCAAAATGGTAGAACATGATAAATTGAAGCGCGGAAAAAAATTTGGTGAAAATCTGAGCCATACTTGCAAAGTTGCAGGCAACTCTCGATTTGAGTGTTGTGTGGGACGATTAAACGGCTCGACCAAGGACTTACACATTTGTCAGAAATAAATAATATGGGCTGAAATTACGGAAGGAAGCATAGCAATGAAGGAGAAAAACGAAAAAAAAGCGCGGAAAGCTGTTTGAAATTTTAAAAAACTTTAAAAAAAATTCATACTTTTTTGCATGTTTTTTCGGTTTTACTCGATAAGATATACGAAAATCTAAGTTTTTGCTTCTATTATACTCAGGCTTAGGCTTAGTATATCTGAAAATGTGTTTCAAGCTGCTTAGGTCGAGGTCGCTCCCGCTCAGGTCAATGTATTGATGCTTAGGTCGATGTATAGATGCTCAGATTGATGTATAGATGCTCAGATCGATGTATAGATGCTTAGGTCAATGTATAGATGCTTAGGTCGATGTATAGATGCTTAGGTCGATGTATTTAGGTCGACATAAATTGGGTATCTACATGTGATTCTGCATTCAGCTGTTTGAATTTTCAATTACTTAGGTCGAGAAGATGCTTAATTAGGTCGAGAAGAGGCTAACTAAAGAAACCCATAGCTTTTGTAATATTGAACATAGACGGATGAAATTTCTTTTCCGTGCTCTTTCAACATGTTCTCAGTACTGAGCAAAAAAATCCGCTCTTCTGAAGTTTATTTGTTAGTGTTCTGAAAGTACCATATTCTTAAGTTACTCCGAGATATCACGATCAAATACTTTATTTCTGTTAAAAATTGATTTTCCTACCATCAGTAGAGCATTTTAGCCGATTTCTGAAGTCGCTTTTACAATAAAAGCTAAATAATTAATCAATATGGAGCGAAGCGCCAGAAAATGTTGAAATTCTACCTCTAAGAAAGCATTTTAGCAATACAAAATTGTTTAAATCCACCGCGGCCTAAACATCAATAATACAAGTAATAAAATTAAAATCAGTTTGGCGCGAAGCGCCAAAAATTTTTGACACTTTACCTGTCTACAACGTATTTTTGCATTACAAAACCATGCAGAAGATGAGAATTTTTAATCACAGTGAAGTTCTAGAGCAAGTTGTTGATAAAAGTGCAGCAACCGATTCAGTGCAGCCTAAACATCAATACAAGCCAAATTGCATAATAAAATTTAATCGGTCCTGCGCAATTTCGGCACTTATACAGAATAACAACAGCTGTTGTGCAAAGTATAGTCGCAACAGTTATTGATGTTTTTCAAACCTCTTGATTTTTCTAGGCATAGGCTTAGATTTGTGTGGGTGGTAGTACTCCCGCTTAGGTTGGTATTGCTCCTGCTTAGGTCGGTATCACTCCTGCTTAGGTAGAAATACAGGCATTAGTTTGTCTGATGACGTCATAATAGTTTCTGTACTGTAGAAGTACCACAATTTTAGGCGCTTTAAGACGCATTTTTACATTTTAAAAATATACAAATATTTACCTGCAGAAGATGATGATTTTCAATCATAGTGAAATTCTAGAGCAAGTTGCCATGCTGCAATCGGCGCAGCGTGGCTTAAACATTGAGTATGACAAGTATAAAATTAAATCGATCCGGAAAATTCTGACAGTTTACCTCCCTAAAACGCATTTTTACATTAAAACATTTTCGAGTAATGCCAACCAAGCCCAAAAGTTTTTCCATTTTCCAAAATTTTGGTTAGAAGTAGACCCAAAACTGGAAAAGTGCTAAGTTTGACATAAAATTAGAAAATCTAAAACTAAACATGGAGAATAAACCTTGGTCATATGTAAGAGCACTGCCTTTATGACCTTGCGCAGCAATGTTTCTTCTTGGTACGAGCTGTATTTGTATTACTGCTTTAATGTTCTTTATTCTGCATTCTACATTTTCCACGACTGTACATTTGTTCTTCTTCAAATGTTTTTGATGACGTACTTTCGCTGTTGCAATAAACTTTAAACTTTCAACTTTCAAATAATACAATTACAGACAACAATGGCAACCAGTGTTGCCAGGTCCCAAAATTCAGATTCTCCTGCACAGAGGTAAAATTGGGGAAAAATTCTCCTGCAATTCTCCTGAAAATATTTTGATTCTCCTGAAAATTCTCCTGGCTCATATTTTGCAGGAAAGGTTGTACAGCAGATCTACAATTGTATGTACACATGCATATCAAGCATGCTCAGGCCAATTTACCTTGGTTCACCCAACTATTTTATTCTGATCTCTTGCCTGTTAATCCTAAGGACACTCAAGGCTAAATAATGAACATTAATTCTCTCACAAAAAGCTCATGGAGCATATCTGCATTATACAGGCAGATGCAAAAATAATGGAAGACTAATGCTGCACCACAAAGTATAACATTTTATTCAACATCAACAGCTGACAAACATTCAATAACAGATTCCTGATCTTCATCAGGATATACTGCTCAAGGGCCTAAGCTAAAGAGGTCGCATTGTTTACAATACACATTATTCGAAAAAACAGTTTCTGTGCTTAAAACAGTGACCGCCAATTTTCAGTTGCACTTTCATCATCAAAAATTTCTGAAAAGAGCCCTGTTTGCAATGTCTTTTGAAAAAATAAATAATACTTTATTACAAATTGTATGCACTTCAGTAGCAAGCAAATCCTTACGTTTTGAGATATATCAAAAAAATGTTTATAGGCGCTTTGCAAACGTCTATGAAACTGATAAAAACAATTAGACGGTGTGTCAAGCTATGTATTTCTGCACTTCGTGATATTAAGTGAATAAATGAATGAATAAATGAATGATTTACTACGGAAGCACGAAACTTATTTGGATATAGTTATAACTTAACTCTTAGGTCTTAACCACCGTTTTTTTCCAGCGATTTGGTTGACATTATAGACCGAACCCAAAAGTTTTTTCCACTTTTTCTGACTTTTTTCCACGTTTTATGGGAGGTCTAAAAACGTTTAAAATAGAGCGCCTGTGTTGAAGAATCAGTGTTTTTTAAGTAGAAAATTTTATGTACACATGCAATAGCGGTGTTTGATGCTCTTTTTGTTTGAAAATTTCGCGCTCTACAAGAAATATCACGATCAGTATATGTTATTTATGTTGTAACTTGAATGTCCTTCCTTCAGTAAAGCATTTTAGCAAATTCTGAAGTCGTTTTTGACAATTAAAACTATAATTTATCAAATGGCGCGAAGCGCCAGAAAATTTTGAAATGTTAGCTCTCTAAATCATTTTTGCATTACAAAAACTGTGCAGAAGGTGAGGATTTTCCATTGTAGTGGATTTCTAGGACCAGATTATCGATAAAAATGCTGCAATTGGCGCCGCACGGCTTAAACATCAATAGCAAGTAAGAATTAAATAAATTCGGGGTGAAGCGCCGAAAAATTTTTGTAGTTTCACTTCTCTAAAACGCATTTTTGCATTACAAAAACTAACTGAATCCGTGCAGAAGATAAGGATTTTCAATCGTAGTGAAGTTCTAGACCAGATTGTCGATAAAAATGCTGCACTTGGCGCGGCGCGGCTTAAAGATTAATAGTAAGTAAGAATTAAATCAATTCGACGCGGAACGCCGAAAAATTTTTGAAGTTTTAACTCTCTAAAACGCATTTTGGGTATCATTCGAGAAAAATGAGTTTCGGAACCAGCAAACCGCGATAGGAAAAGCATAGAGGTGCTAGAACAAACGAAGACCAGCCAAGTGGCAAACGCGGAAAGAAAACCGGAACGTTCAAGCTGCAAAGCTGATGGAAATATGACAGAGGAAAGGCGAAGCAGAACTAGTGAAAGAGTGAAGCGATCCTGAACCGATTAGTCATGTGATAAGTTTATTTGGAATAATAAAGAGACATGCAGATGTGTTTGACTCCTCGTAACGCATTATACTGTAACATATGTTTACTGCATTAGTGTAAAGGACCAGGAAGTAGGTAATTTTTACCCCCATGAGGTGGGTGTGGGTAAATGTGGGACGTTCAAAGTACAATGAAACAGACTATATGGAATAAAAAACAGACATGCGGATGTGTTTCATTATACTGTAGAATATAAAGTAAATAGCATAAGTTTAAAGGACATTTACATAAAATCATGAAGTAGGTAATTGATAACACCATGTAATTTTTACCCCCATGAAGTGTGTGCGGGTAAATGTTGGACGCTGAAAGTACAATGAAACAGACTATATGGAATAAAAAACAGACATGCGGATGTGTTTTACTGCTTGTAACTCATTATACTGTAGAATATAAAGTAAATAGCATAAGTTTAAAGGACATTTACATATAAACATGAAGTAGGTAATTGATAATACCATTAGGCGGATGTGTTTGACTCCTTGTAACTCATTCTACTGTAGAATATCACGTTTACCGCATTAGTTTAAAGGACATTTACATAAAATTATGAGGGAGGGAATTTTCAACCCCAATAGGTTTGTCCGGATAAATAAGGGACATTAAAAGTTCAATGAAACAGACGATTACATGATCCGAAATGATTGGTACGGATGTAGGAGGGACATAAGCATTAGTGAGGAACGTACTTATAGAAACAATAGAATATGGTATTAGTGAAAATCTGTTGAACACAAGTTTGGTCTTTTTACTTATCTTAGTGAAGCCTTAACGCATTTGATCCAGTACCTTTCTTTATGAAAATTATCTAATCACAAATATTACTGTATCACAGAAATCGAACTACTTGCTATATTCACTACAGGCTAGGATCGGATTGGACAACATTTAAGAGGCTGACGTGCGATTGGTATGAAAAAGCGCAAAACTTTGTTTTTTTTAGACCTCTGCAAAATCCGTCAACAGTGAATCAAATTGATTCGCGCTAAATTTTCTAGCATGACTGGAAAAATTACCTATAAAAAGGGGATGCAATGCTCCCGCGCGCATTGTTAACTTTTATTAAATGTACGCACTGACGGGTGAATATGGAAGGCACCAACGGGCAGGACGAGTTTGAATGTGCTTTTGCCAGCATGCATTCTTTGAGAATTCGAGAATTCGAGTATACCCATATAGAAAGTCCTCGGATTCGTCAATTTCGGCTGATACCACTAATTCTGCTGCCCCTTAACTATATCATATTTTCAACAGATTAGCAGCTAGAACGTTCCGGTTCTTTTATCCGCGCCCAAAAATCTATACTACTACTGATTTTCACTCATCTTGATGCTCCAATCGCACTTCGCTGGTTGATTATTATGACAAAGGCCCGACGGACTGGAGGATTAGAATAGTGAGTGGTGTAAACAGCACGTTTTCTAATCATTAAGTTGAGCTTAGCACTGGCTTAGGCTTAGGCTTAGTTATGTGCCTTCAAATTGGTGCCAGGGGATGATGTAAGCCTGAGTCAGATGGGGCGAAAATTGCGGAGCGAGCGAAGCGAGCGAAGCAATTTTTGCCCCATCTTTGGCTTAGGCTTAGATCATCCCTGACACCAATCTGAAGCCTCAAACAGCACTTTTTGGGCTTCTAATCATCATGAGCAGCGCGATGAACCCAAGACTAGCCATTGAGCAAGTTTGCAATATGCTAATTAGCCTAATTTGCATGCTATGCTAATTAGGCTAATTTGCATATGAAAAACTGGCTTCCGCAGCCAGTTTTGGGTTTCTAGCAATGTTCGTAATGATTAGAAACCCGAAAAACTGCTGTTTTGTAAGAAATTGAAAAATCAGTAATAACGAATATATTCCCGCATTTTTAACATTACAAAAATTTTCCACAAATGCCAACCAAGCCCAAAAATTTTTTCCATTTCCCAAAATTTTGGTTGACAAATAGATCAAAAAGTGGAAAAAACGGTGGTCTTAATTATGAACGAATTAAATTCTTAATGTGAAAGATCTCTAAGTATAAAATTATATACAATTAACTAACTGCAGTAAGTACAGTAAGAAGATTAATGTATGGTGATCATTATAACTTGCTGTTTAAGTTTTGAAAATTCTCCTGCATTCTCCTGGATTTTCAGGATTCCACTGGATTCTCCTGACATTTTAAAATTCTCCTGCATTCTCCTGCATGTTTACAACTTCTCCTGAAATTTCTCCTGAAAAGCCCATTCTCCTGCTCCTGCTCCTGAAAATTTTAGATTCTCCTGAATTGAGGAGAATTCTCCTGCACCTGGCAACCCTGACGGAAACACGGATTCAGCTTTATTATCGGCACATTATACAGTAAACTGTAATACATGTAACTTCTTTGTATAAATTACTAAACCTGCTGCTAATGCTCTACATTCCACGCTTGTTGTCTGTTTCACATAATTTCGTGCATAAAATTTAAGAATTTTCATCGACAGTTATATAGTCTAGGGTACGATAATTATATATCAAATCAATGCTATAATCGCAATCTGTCTGCTTATTTTCGGAGATGGTTTTAAAACTTATAACCGTGCTTTTGTGAAAGGGACTATAGTCCGTTCGCACCAATGCGCTCAAACCCGTTGATTTGATGCTTCGTCTTTATAGTCTGTTCTATGAAACCTTGTGCATTACGGACAATTTTGACTGATGTACTTACATAGATTGGCTCAGTGGCGGATCTAGGATTTTTCGAAGAGGGCAACCACAATTATTCCAAAAACGGTCCAAAAGTTTGCCCTTCACGCGTGAAATAGTCTTCTATCAGCAATTTACATTGCGTACTGTTACATATAATCACTTTTAATGTAACATTTTTTCCGCAAAATTTTGAAATTTTCGTCAATTTTGTGCGGGAAAAACGATTAAATTTTTTTTACTTTAGCAAAAATATGGCGCAAAGCGCCGGAAAATTCATGAATTTTAGGCGGATGGACGTTTAGAAGCTTGATTTACTGCTTGATTTCCTGTGTAGTGTAACTACGAGAGTTACACGGTTGGCGAACTTGTGTTAGCAGTTCGCGGTAGCCATTACGTAGCCAATACTAGTAGCTATCCACGATAGTGTACTGTGGGCTATGCCTTCGGTCTTCCCACTTTTTCCCCAATTTTCAATAATAAAAAACAATAAGATACTTGTCCGGTAACATAGAGTTAAGTATATGATAATAGTAATTGTTTCATGCATACCGCTTGTGTTAATCGAGAACATTCGATCTGAGATAAAAGTGTTTCAGTATTACGTTAATTTGACGTTTGTTTATTTTACTGTAATGGTCCCTTGAGGCCAGTGTAGTTAGTGTTGTTGGCAGTCTTGTTGGCCATCGTACGATTGTATAGTTGCGTACGTTTCGTTTTTTCTTTTGCTTATTTTTGTTGTCCGGCTATAGGCCGTGTATTCAGCGTTTGGAATAAATTGAAGAAAACCTACCCAGGGGTTTTTGGATATACAGAGGGTTAGGTCGGAAATTCCCACGTCGAGGATTTCAACTCATCAGAGTGGACAGATAGGTAATTTCCATATGATTGCTTATTTTGTTTGAAAACCTTAATTCTTTTCTCAAATCCAAAATTGATTAAAAATATTAATTAATCTTTAAGGATGGTTGAGCAGTATAGAGCTCGTTGTTGTTGTTTTCTAAGTCTATTGTGCTACACGTATTAGGAACCAAAAACATTTCGGATCAAGTCTAACCAGAAAATAAGTTAAATTATCAACTTGAGCTTTGAGATAGGTCAACTGACCTCCGCGGCAAATTCCGAGATTAGGTAGGTAGCCTTAGGTCTTAGGGCGTAGCTGCTGAGATCACCCGACCAGAAGCAGCCAGCAATATTAGGGCTGAGGGGATCGAAGCCATAAGGTTTATGAGGGTCCAAGGATCGAAGCGATCCCAGGCTAAGCGATCGGGGCCAGCGCTAAGTGCAGACCTAAGTACCTACGTACC